>KV428097.1:0-95431 GCA_001632355.1 Sistotremastrum suecicum HHB10207 ss-3 | reverse complement strand
TTGCTCGACTCTCACATAATCTACTCTATTCGACTCTCGTGGTACAGCACGCCAACGTACCCGCTAATCCCAGGATATCTGTGACCCTCCGCGGTAGTGTTGGACAGGCTCAGGCTCGAGCCGCGGCTGAGCCTGAGCCGGGCCGGCGGCTTTGCGAGCCGAGCCTGAGCCTGAGCCTTGATTTCGTCCGGCTCACGGCCCAGGCTCAGAGGTCGGTGGGCCGTGGGCCGTAGGCTTGAGCCGCGGCTCGTGTTAAATAATATATATATTAATTTAAGGTGTATATATCTGTTACTTCCGATTCCATGCTGGCCTCGTTGCCATCGGATGTTTCCTAAGGTGCCGCGGATGTCTCCGGCTGTCTCCGTCGTCTCCCCAGCGCATCACCGACTGCGAGCTCAACCGCGTCTTTGCTCTTTCTTCGTCGCCGCCACCTATCCATGACCTCCAAGCTCTCCCAGTACATCCTCTGTTGCGACCATGCCTCACAAACGCCCCTGCCCTCGAACGTAATACTGTCAACTCTCATCCATCCGAATCGACGCGTCATTGTCGACCTCCGTCAAACTCGCTGTCGATTCGAGTCAAGATGCGCATCTGCGCTGCACGTACCTCCTGCAAGTCAATTGGATACCGATAGATTGATGATATGCAGGACGTCGGATGGCCCAGTATTCGAGTCGTGTGTTTCACTTTTTTTCATCCATTTTACTCTTGCTGATTCCTTCATAAAATTCTATAGGGCCTCCACGGAATGCAACGGAGTTAATTCATACTCCGCTTTCGGATGATCCGGTTCATCGTAGCGGTTCGGAGTCATTACATAATATGTCTAGAATTCATTGCTAAGTCGTCGAGCTCACGAAGGACGCATATCTTCAATTAATTCAACTGTCATTGAGTATTCTACGTGTATTGAACATTGATACATGATATACATTGACTATACAGATACTATGACTAACAAATGGCATGGAAAGGGGGTATTTCACGAATTAGTAGTACTAGGAGAGGTTGGAGAGTGAGGAGGGCGGTTCTGACAAGGCGGCGGCGGCGTAGGCCTGTTCTGGACAATGAACGGCGAGTCTGAGGGGAAGAGGTTGAGTCTGCGCTCATTATATGAGTCACAATGAGGGCTTACCTAGCTATAGCCCATCGCGGACGTCTGAGACGACCCGAATCCCCTCCTAGCCGTCCTATCCCTCTCGGGCCTCTCCAGTGCATCCAATCCATCCCATGCATCCACCAGACTATATTTGGCACCTTACGAGGTTGATATTTGACTCCGAGGAAGGGGACCGTCGACGACGAGTGGGAGGACGGCCGAAGAACAGCCCGGGAGGTAGTGGGGAGAGGAACGCGCGGTCACATGACCATGTTTGAGTTTCCAGATCAGCATAGACGGTGAATCCCGAGAGTATTCATCCAAAAGCGGAGTTTTGGCTATCTCCGTTGCATTCCGAGGAGGCCCTTGTAGCCAAGTTGATTCCTTCATCTTCGTCCTCTCGCATCACTCCCTATCCCATCCCGAATGCATCGCCACCCATTCGCTATCGTCTCCATTGGATGACCTGATCCCCTATCCGATCATGGTTCCCGCTTGCACCCATTGTCCGTCGACAGCATCGCACCGATGTTTCTTGTGCACCCATCGTCCGTCAACGCCATTGCACCGACGTTTCTTTCGCAGCCATTTCGATAAAGCCCCCTGTGTTCATCATTCCTCAACATCGGTCCGCATCCGTTGTCCGCTGAAATCGGTGTCGCATGGTACGTTGATCCTGCCAAGATTCACCCGTCTCGCGAGCTGATGATATAGACCGATTAACTCTCTGACTCCACTCTAAAATGGATTCAAGGTGTCTTCACATCAATGCGGTGATGGTAGATAGACGAGCGTGGAGTTCAATACTGTACTGTAGCAATATCCAACGTGAATGAATATATAAGACTTTCTTAGCTGTAAGCCGCGGCTTGAGCCTGAGCCGGGCCTGAGCCGGCCGGATTTGACGGCTTAGGCTCAGGCTCAGAGATCCTGAGGCCGTGGGCCGCTAAAGCCGGGCCTAAGCCGGCGGCTTTGAGCCGAGCCTGAGCCTGTCCATCACTACTCCGCGGTTACAGGTTTTGCTTCCGCTTCCGTTTTCAAGCTCGAAGTTCACTCGATGACAAAGTTTAGATAAAGTGTCACAGCTAGTGACTCAAATATACTGAACTTACTGATGATCCGGTGCCTCAGTACTTCCTATCTTCCAACAACCCCTGATTTATCTCAGGACTAGGGTGCGGCTCACGGTAGCACATTCCGTGTATTTCCGATAATAAACGGAAAGGTAGGAAAATCCCTAGACTACCCCTCGTAAAATCCCAATCACTGATAGCCGAAAGGCATACGCGCTCTCACAGCATCGAGGCTGGCACCGCTATTAGTCCGCTAACAAACCAAGCGCTTTCCTCATTGGTCAATAGTCTGTATTCCTAGTTTCCGATTTTCTCCGATCTCGTTCTTTGAGTTCTGATACGCCAATAGAGTTTCGGAATCATGTCTGGCCAGATCTTCGAGTTATCGGGAGAGATACTGTGCCGAGCGCTAGGCTGTTAGGCATCCCTGATACGGCGCTGAGAGGTATAAACTGACTGAGTCTACGAACTCTTGGGGATACACCCTCGTCTCTCTTGACTCGCTCGTCTGCAGCCACATCTACTTGAATTTTGAGAGCGGCGCTCCCCAAACACTCAACCTCAGTTCAGACTCTATATCGTCCATATATCTCCAGAGTCCAGACGCCGGCAGAGCATTAGCCTGAGAGAAAGTTAATGGACCATGCTCAAGTGCTTTCATTCCTCGAAACAGTGAAAGTCGGAAGATCGTGTGCAATAGCAGGATTGACAATCAGCGTGGTAGATATTCGTAAGTACAGTCGATGCTGAGGCTCGCGAGGGATGGACTGCTGATCAAGCTTGGATCAGTTCACACACTGCCTGAGGAAGTCGAGTTTTATTGGACCGGTGTCTGGTCGACACCCCGGATTTTGTACTTTCTGGTGTGTTATCACAAACGTTCGTTACTCGGCTGCGATTTCCTCAAGCATCTGCCGTAGGTGCGATATTCAAGTCTCGTCGAGCACATCTGGCAAACCATTGGTATGTCGAATATGCACTCTAAGGCGAGAGGGCCGAATTCACCCACACGTGTAGTATCTTTCTTACCCGTTTCCTCTGCATCGTAAGCTGCATTTACCCCAAAGATTAATCATCTGATTCATAACATAAACTAGCTGTTCGTCCCACTCTCAGAGAATATTCTGTCTCTGATTTTCAGTAGGTTTAGCGTATTTATGTGGACATTCGGCCCTCGGTGAGTATCTGGGGTAGATATCTACGACGTACATTGACACTTTGTCAGACAACCTCCTCTTCCTTGCGACTGAAGCTATTCTAATATACCGAATTCATGCCGTCTACAACAGCCAAATTCTCCTCATATTTATTATCTCCATTTTCATATTGGGTGGTACCGCCACTCTGGCGATCAACTTTATAGCAATTCGCGCACTTCCTCGTACGTGAATTGATCCGGTCTCGAATAGTAGACTGACAAACTCGTAGCAATCGACCAAAATGTTCCGGGTGTCTATTACTGCATAGTCCATGGTAACGACGAGATTGTTAAAAAGTACCTCTGGGCCGACTGGTGAGCATATTCCTCTCGACTCTCGGGAACCAGTCTCTTAATATGGAAAAGGTTACCGATTACACTATTCGAAAGCCTACTAATGATCCTGGCGACTGTTGCGCTTGTTCAATATCGCAAGTTACGGCATACACGATCAACTCTGATGACTACCCTTTTACGAGATTCTATCCTATATTATACTGTGTCAGTATCGCTTTCACATTTGATACCATTATAAACGGTTTTACTGAAATACTGCTGCAGCTTCCTAATGTTCGCTGTCGTCTTTTGGTCCTTCTTGAATTTACCCACTCACAAAGTGCTCCTCAGAATCGGAATAATCGATGCCATAATTGAGAGAGCCTCGCTGGTGAGTGATGCATCGTCGCAGTCGACACGATTACTCAACTGCTCACAGCAAAACGTTCAAGCCGTGGGTGCTATCCTTCCACCCCTCCTGTCAGCCGCTGGAGTACGACTCCTCTCTCGTTTACGAAGGCAAGACGAAAAGCTGCGGAATGGAAGTCTCCCTACGATCCATCTGAGCAGCATGTCTTTTAGGGGAACTTACCGAGAAGAAGTGATAATGGCAAGAGAAAATTATTGATTCGACATATGATACTATATAATTCTCCCCAAATATTTGCAAGGACTGTACGGTAGTAATTAAACAATAGCAGGAAGCTTGAGCCATTGGGACATTGGAACCTAACACTTGTGATGTTGAAATCTATCGATATATTCATCCTCGACAATATTCTATCATATTCCTTCGATGTTCTGACTCCTCTATGACATACTATCCATTCCTCATTCGCCCTCATCAGTCATTCATTAATCAGCGGAATATTCTGCTTATTATTCCTTCTCCTTCCAGTCTTTACTCCAGACCATTTCTCCATTTATTTATTAGTCTAAGCGAGCTACAGAGTCTATATAAACCTCTAGAATTAGTCCTGTATCTACATCTCGAATCCCAATGAACCAGTCACTCATTTACCAAATCAAATCAATAAACAAATCCCTGATCTCGCCATTCACTCCAACATGTGACTGGAACTGGACGGCGAGAGAGTCGACGCGATCGATTGGCACTGGGGTGAAAATGAGCACAAAATAATCCAGGGGGCGTGGATATCATGAGTGTTCCAGTCTCCGACAATCACCACGCCCTCGAGCGAGCTCAGGAGGGATGAGTAGTACCACCGGCGACCAAGAGCTCGCAATGTTTGCAAACAAGCTGTCATGCCAGTCGGCATTGTCGGAAGTCGGTAGTGGTGAGATTCGCCCGATGTCAGCTGTCGAAAATAGTCATAGCAATCCCGAGTCCGATGGAGGTGACTACAGCTTGACGAGATATCATTTTGGTGAGCATCGTGCGACACATGTAGGACATTATCCGGGAATCGATCGTGACGGTCGACGGGAAAGCTCACAGCCCGGGAGGATACTCGCGTCTCGAAGTCTTCGTCGAAGTCGGTGCCTGAGTCACTGATGGGCGCATAGAGAGCTGAACGGCATAGATCAAAGGCTTGCAAGGCAAAGTTAGGGCGACTGGACGTCGCAAGTGAGATCCCGCCCATGTATATGAGGTGACATCGCCTGGTTGCAGCATAGGACATGTGGACGTCGGTGATTGTTCGCCATGGAATCTTCATGAAGGGTCGCTGGCACCATCTCAACTGCAAAACGCGTCAAGACTCAATATGAAAAGACGTGGATGAGTCGAGCTTCACAAGATCAGACTCTGATAATGTATGGTCCTCGGAGAAAATTCAGCCACGATGTAGACAGGACGTAACTAATAAGAGAGTCACTTACGAATGCGTGTATGTTTCATTCTAGCATATTCATAACCTGACTATCCATTCTCGACGCTGAGGGCTCGTTGGAGTCACCTACTCGAGTACTGAGAAAGCGATGATGCTGAGTCAACACCAGACAGTGAAGCATACGTATCTGAACCCTAGAAGCCATGTCGATCGGCATGTCCGAATGACATACCAGCCTTGAGTAAATTGTTCCAATTGAAGACGGCATGCTGCATGGCTGTGAATCTGCCAGTGATCCGCTTGAAGAGCCACCAATCTGATTCGCAATATCGATAGCAGGTATTGGGTGAGATACCACACAATATACACAGCGTCGAATGCAGGGCGTAGAATGACCATCCAAATGCAGCACGATATACAGTAGCCAGTTGCCTATATTTGAGCGTTCAGGACCGTGTAGGCCCCGGGTAGATAAGAACCAGTTTTGGAAACTCCGACTACGGCCATCGTGCACCAGCGGCATCTGTTTTAGGTCAGCGTCTCTCCGCTCAACCATCCAGCATAATAAGTTTTCTAAGTTATCAAGATGGTCGAAATGACCTTGATTTTGTAGAGAAAATTAAACTAACATTGTTTGTTCCTGTCCAAGGGTCGCCAAGTTCTCAAGCCTGGCGGCTCGGATGCTAATCTCCCTATTGGAGCGAATTGATAGCGGTGCGAAGCAGGTTCCGCAAGCGCTGCCTGGACACGTTGTGCTCCTGCATTCCCTTATACGTTTTCTCCATTCAAAAATGATGCTCAACGTTGGAATGCACTTGCCAAATCGTGTCAAATGAGTCTGGCCCGCCTCAGCCGCATCAACAATTGATCCCTTGGCAGGCTATTACCTTCCTGTCATGAACACCTTTCAGGCCTCACGCCGCTCATGATCCCTCTTCTTGGACATCGCCTGGTCCATGTATTCCGGAAGACTCCAATGAATTGATGTCCCTGCAGAGTCATCGGGAAGGCAGTGCGTCCGAGCGCTCAAAGCCACTTCGTCTGGCCGAACGCACTACATGAACGTCCTTAAAGCTTCTTTGACGTGCGATATTCTTTGACCGTCCCCTCCCGTACACCTCCACCACCCCAAAGACCACCGCCGTCTGGCCCTTTTCTTCGTCCTAGACACACGTTCAGGCAGCTGGCAAGATATTCGGAGTCTTTGATCGAGTATCAGGAGTACCCATGGATAATGGCGCGGTCGTCAGCTTTCTCAATATCGTGACAGTGGGAAGATCGTGCGCTGTCGCTGGGTTGGCAATGAGCATTATGGACATTTGTAAGTGGAGAACAAGTTCTTGAGGAGCCATATTCTGAACCGTCTATCTCCCTTCCATCTACAAATTAGTCCAAACTTTGCCCGACGAAGTCGAATTTTATTGGACTGGAGCATGGTCCTTACCGCGTGTCCTATATTTTTTGGTAATCAATCATTCACACTCTCCGAGCCCCAGATTTCACATCGTACTCGTCTCAGGTTCGATACTCTAATATTATTGAGCGAATTTGGCAAGTTGTTTGTAAGTAGGCGCCAGAACTAGTTCCCGAGCCTGAGAGTCACGATATGTAATCAGTGTCCTTCGCACCCACCTCCGTCGGATCGTGAGGATCATCATATGTCTGATACAAAGGTCTTGCTAACGCTAGCTTTCAGTTGTTCGTGCATCTATCAATCGATCTTGCTCGATCTAATGCTCTAATAGGTTGGACATACTTCTTAGGCCAAGCCCTGTTCGGTATAATTCTCAGCGCCTATCTCGTGCTCATTATCTAAAGTCCTTTACTTCCGCAGATAATGCCTTGGTCTTCGCAACGGAGGCTATCCTAATATATCGGATCAACGCTGTCTACAACAGCAAGCCTCTGCTCATCTTCATTCTGTCTGTGTACATTTTGGGTGGCATTGCCGCTCTTATCGTCAACTTCATCGCAATCAGCTCGGTCAAACGTGCGTGATCCGGATCTCCATGTTCCATCATTTCGTATTAACGCTTCAGTCTAGCGAGAGATGAACTCATTCCTGGTGTTTACTTCTGCATCTCAGGTGCAAACGATGCTTTTCTCCGGAGAGTATTGTGGACCAACTGGTAACTGTTCTTTGTACGCCATCGGAAACTCAGCTAAACCATGTCAGGTTTCCTATAACCGTATTCGAAAGCCTGCTAGTGATCCTGGCAACTATTGCTCTTGTCCAATATCGCAAGATACGCGCTACGAACTCGACCCTTATGACCACTTTGCTACGAGATTCAATACTATATTACGCTAGGTTCGTTCTCATGCTCTTTTCTTGTTATTCGATGACTCACAGCCCTCATCAGTTTCCTAATGTTCGTTCGAATTCCCCTTACCGACTGATGCTTGATACTTACTGAAACACACCTTCGTAGAATCGGAATCATCGACACCGTCGTCGAAAAGCTTTCCTTCGTACGTCCTGCACGTCCATTCGCTTGATCAATCCTCATCGAATCAATAGGCGAATGTAGAAGCAGCCGCAGCCCTCCTCCTCCCTCTCCTCTCAGCAGCCGGTGTTCGGCTTCTCTCACATCTGCGGGCAAAAGATGAAGAACTTCGCAATGGCGGACGTCGGGGCAAAGACGCTCCTCCCATTGCTCTCAGCACCGTCCACTTTGCCGGAGAACGCGTCAAACCTCACGGAGGTATTGTTCGGCAAAGGAACATTGAAGACGAAACTATCGATGTTTCTTCGATGACCTTGGAAGAAGGATTGAGTACGGTTGGAAGCAGCCCGATCAGTGCTATCTGCAGCGATTCGACTGTCGTTCCTGGATCCGTAGAGCAGTTACCTCAAGCGGGTGATACCCAGGGTGCAACGAGCTCGAGACCAGATCCAGGTGACATAGCCTGAGCTCATAGAGGGCCGATGCGCTCCACATCGACAGACCCTTGATTTCGTCTTCGCATGGCCTGAATTTTGGGGCACCGATGGCGCTACGCTGCTCGTCCATTATTTCTCCCTGAGTGAAGGCTCCGGGTCGCGAGGACTGGTCCACCATTCACTCTTGGATGATGATCCATTATCTACTTTCAACGTGCTTGGCTCGTTGGTAAAGATGAACGGATCCCGAAAAGGCATTATGATCTCATGACGACGTCCCTGATGCTAATCTTAAAGTAAATTCTTAATAATTCGCACAACGTAGTGATCGACCGTCTAGGAAGTTAATAATAATACAATATTCGTGCGATACTTCGATCAGTCACGGTGTCTGAAACTGCTTGCGAGCTATTTCGATGCAGCATGCAGGAGTGAAATTAATTATTTCAAACTCCGATCCATCCTCGCCGACTGCTGCCACCGTCGTCAACGTCGATCCGGCCACCTGGGGGGAACGAAAAATGAAAGCAATACGCCAAGACGTCCATTTCCATTATTCCTGATAAATTTTATCAGACGAGAACTCCTTCGCATTCAGAACGGAATTGGGAACAACAATGGATCAATCATTCCAACGGTCATCACTGCACGAGACATCCACCTTTCCTGTCTGGACGGCTGACAAACTTGCAGGCCTAATATATATATATATGGAGGATTTTTGTGGGCGATGAAAGGTATGACTTACCTCTTGGAATACTTTCTTGACCTCACTCGGATTTCTACTTGAACATTCTAGATATGCGAATGCTCCCAAATCATAGGCCAGTCTCTCGCCCTCATGGGTGAGAACTGGACCACTGCTGCTCCTCTCCGAATGTTCTCTATGAAAGGCTTCTGCATCCCACCGGTAATCCGTGTCTAAGGCCACCAGCAACGTTGGGTATAAAAGCTTGCGTCTTTCCCATATGACTCTTCGAATTTCTATGGCTTCGAAAGACGATCTTGACAAGACGCTAAAGCAAATAATATCTCTGACGACTTCATTTTCTTCTTGTGCTGGCACTGGGCATGAGTTTTACATGTCATGTGAATAAATTATGGCGCTCACGATGTTTTTCGAATAAATAGGGAGGGACGGCTCCTATATCCATTGTAATGGCTTGATATTCAAGATCTCTTTCGCGATCTGTCTGGCCTGCGGTCATTTCTCCCCAGTACTGCAAATGCATCGTTTCAGGACATAGACGGCCGAAGTCGAAAATAGCTGCCACCTCGTGGGATTCCCGATCTATTCCCGCCTCGAACGCAGCCAACAGGGTTTCCTTCAAATTTCAACCAAACCCGCAGCACCGAGCTATCAGTTATAACGGCCCAGTTGACTAACTCATCACTTACCTTTTGACTCTCTTCGTCGCCAATTACTCGAAAGATGAATGTCTTAGGGGACCTCGAAGTTGCCATGATGTTGGCACGAGAAAGGGGTGTTTAGGGTTAAGTGACTCTGCGCGCTCGTCGAGGAAGTTGGTTTTCATACTTGGTCAACCAAACAAAGATGCCGCTCCGTCGCCGAGTTGATCCCATGATTCTTGGTCAACGGCGCCTAATCACAAAATTCAGAACAGCGCGCTGGCGAACAAGGACCGAGCGTGAGTGCGCATGAAATCTCATGGAGAGTTGATGAAGGAGGACGTGAAGGTGCAATTCTAGCTCGCTTTGCATATGATGTGATTTTTCAACTGAATTTACGTCACTAGATGATTCTCACTCGTTGACTACTTGCAAAGCCGCTCGTTCATTCTCAGAGCGCGTCATCAAAGCGGTTGAGAATTTGACCGACATCCCTGAAACGAGTGAATCATTATGCGTCATCACCCATGCCTCGCGTTTACTTGCTATGCACGATAGACGTTTACAGACCTCTTGGGCTCAAATACGATTTACGACTTTGAATGCCCTTCAAACTGAAGCAGTTTTACATTGACGGGATTAATGCAACTCAAGGAATTCTGTCAACCTTGTTCTTCACCTGGCGACTCGAGTACCCGTTCCAGATAGCGGTAGCAATAGTTATGCTTCGGGGTTCTCGGGCAGGGTCGGTAACCAAATCTCACGATTCGTGCATACAGACTACAGCGATCTGAGCAGGTCATGAAAACAAAATACTGCATGAAAGCACAAGGCTATGTTCTTACGAAGTCACAGCGGGCAACCTGGTCCCAATCAGTTTCACCCGAGAAGGCCGATCTAGTGCTTATGTAAGACGCTACCACAGGATCCAAATTTGATTCAAAGGGCCATGTCCGCATCCAAACTCCGAACTCTTGGATTTTTCGACGGACGCTTTTGTTAAAACCTAGACAACGATCATCCATCTTAGGCCATGGTAATAGCGCTATGCAGACATTCCGTGGTCTTGTTTGACTTGCTCTCCTTCCCTTTTTGCTCTGAAAACTGCGCAGCCCAGTCGTTGCCCTCTAACAACTGGAATAAATGTTCGATAACGGGGACCCACCGCTAGGTCTCAACATACCTGTTTAGGCACTTCGCATGATCGATCTCATTCGCAGCCTCACGATCTCTTGATACACGTGCTTTCAGCTACAGTCGGCACCGGTATCCCTAGGGCCTCTTCACTACCATTGACGACTGGGAAGAATATAAGACGTCAAGACTTTCAAGAGACTGGGTCTACATTCATTCTCTCTGTCCTCGATCCACTCTCATGTCCTTTGTCTCTGCAAGTGAACGATTTCCGGATGAAATCTTTGAACTCATTTTCTCCGTACTGGATGTCCCAACTCTGGTGCGGTACAAAACAGTAAGGCATCCTATACATCCAAGCCATGATACTGACCAGCTATTGTATAGCTTTCGAGAAGGTTCTACGAAATCATAGAGAACTCTTCGTCCTTGCAATATCGGATCGAGTTATTGAGGGATGGCCTCGAAGATTATCCATCCAATCATACGTCGGCCCAGAAGCTACAGAAACTGGTCGATAGACGTCAAAGCTGGGCTACTATGCGACCCATCAAGCGCATCAGAGGCCATATGCCAAAGTTCTTTTTTTGGCATTTCTCCGGTGGCTTGTTTGTCTCCGTCCTCGGGGATGATGTCGACATGGTGGACGTGGTGCATCATGGGGACGAAGACGACGAAGATGAAGATGAAGACGGCGCTGACGACGAAGACATGGATGTAGATGTAGGTGACTATGAAGGTGAAGCTGACCATGAAGTTGAGGGTATGGACGACGACGACGACCACGAAGAGGAGGAGGAGGAGGAGGGAGGAGGGGAGGGAGAAATTGATCTCGGAGAGCCTCTCTTGAGACTTGCAGACTCCGTGGAGGGGCTCAGGATCGACGAAGACTCTCTGGACTACGCGGCAAAAATCCAAGTCTTGCAGCTCCCGAATACGCACACAGGTGAAGGAATGAAATTGCGATTTATTTATGAAATGGACTTCTACCCGAACGAAGTAGCGTTGGACAGCTCACAAGACTTACTTGTGCTTATGAAATGGATCAGGGAGATGGGGTATGATGGTCTCGATTCGTATTATGAACTTCACTAATCATTCAAGTAGCGGCTTCAGAGTTACTTTGTACACGCGTACATTGTCAGAGAATACCGTCCATCCTGATTCTCAAAGGCCACAAATCGGTCCTTTCAACGCCCACCCGCTTACCGACGGATCAGTCGACTTGCACATCGCCGGAGACAAGCTAGCCATGTGTGAGTCCTACGAGCTGAAAATTTGGAATTGGAAGACAGGGTCTCTTCTTACAGTGAGCCGGTCGATATATCTGGGCTGTCTACAGACTGACTTGACTACGCAGACGATTGACGTGATGGGAGCTGGCCGATCGTTCGGCTTCCTGTCGCCTGACTACTTCACCGTAACCCTAGGATGGGCCACTGGAGAGCCTTTGCGACTGTATTCGCTGGGCCCCTGGCCGAACACAGATACTGGAGAGACGTGCGTCCTTCTCGCAAATCTTTTCCTCCCCTCTCTCGATAGGGATGAGGAGATGGTCCGTATCACGGACAATATTTCGGGACCTTTGAACAGTCCCGTGCCAGGACGCATGTTCGGGCCCTCGGATGACAGCCTTCGGGTCCTCGTTTTCGATTCTGGAGCTGGATTAGGAGGGTTCACAGAGGTAGCCTTTGGCGCTGATGAAGATCAAGGGGTCGAGGCATCCACACTCATGGTCGTGAAGAATCGTAGACTCATTCATATTGGGGACTCTATAATGAGAGCGAGGAGTATCCAGGATATCCGTCTCGGACCTTCCGTTTATCGCTGTGCCAATTGGGCTGCTCGTGCTTGCACTTTTCTAAAGGCTGTCTCCCCCAGCTTAAGAAAAAGAGACATATGGACGCGGTAAATTCAATTGTACCTGCAAGCCCCTCTCATATACTGAGACAAATGTCGACAGATGTGTTGAAGGATCTCGTGCCCTTCTAACGACACTAGTCGCGACTCAACCACCTGCTTTATATGTGTCTGATTTTGGCCTTCAGTTTGAAGGGATCATTGGAGAAGCTGATGAGGGCAGTGATGCGCTTGAGCCACCCCGCCCTCTCAGCTTTATCGCTCACGCAACAGACCCTTTTGTCAACGTTCCGTCAAGACCCCTTCCCTTCAAGGATCGTCGTATTCCGTTCAGTGAGGGTGGCGGCCTCGACGTCCTCCGATCCTTAATACATCAAGATTGTCTCATCAGGATTAAGGTCAGCCTAGTCACGTTCTTTCTGTGATGCATCATCCCATCATTCCCTGCAGGAGCAAGATAGCATGTGTGTTGTGGAAATTCTCGTGTTCGGGTGAACGCTTTTCAGAAAATCGCGTCCTATGGCTTTTTCGTCGCTGGCGTCACAAGCTGAACGAGTCAGCCGATCAGCGAAGATGCGACAACTCAGTGAACACATTCGGATACCGTTTTGGCAGGATATGACCTGCGATAGGTAGGAGGTAACAGCGTTGAGCGATTTGGTCAACTATGCATACGAATGGACAATTTCTGCTTCATCTTACTTCTATTACATTGCAATACTATATGGACTACAACTACCGCTGTTGCCGGGTCGCGGTCAGACCAAACAAGATAAGAGGCGTGTTTGAGACAATGGCCCTGGAGGGGGTCCTGCGACTGGCGATCAGCTGATGTCTTCGACCTGCACATCGTTTTGTGGAATCCAAAGATGACTGGCGACAGTCATCGTGACTTCAGACTCCAGTTGCTTGTCACCAAGCCGCCTAGCCGCAGCGAGTGCGAGAGGGAACAAGCGACGGGATACACCAACAAGATACATCGCATTACTGACTTTGAGGATGCCTTCGATGGTTTCCCGAAGCCACGACTCCCCACCAAGCACCGTGATGAAAAGGGTCGCAGCATTGATGAGCTGGGCTCTTAGAGCAGAGGATGCTTGAATTTGTTAGTTAGTCAACCGCCGAAGTTCGGGTTGCTTTGTGAATTTTATAAAGTATTGTTGGAGGGGAATGAGTTGTTTTACTTCGAGGGGATGGTTCCGCAAAATGTACTGTCTTATCGGGGAGAGAACGCGTAAGCGCCCAGATCCCTCACAGTGCAGTAGAGTGACTTTCAACAGAGCAGACACCGCAGTTGGAACGTGCAGATACTCAATGTTCATATCCCTCAGATGAGCAGATGTAACACATTCGGGTAAGAATGACAATATCTGCAAGACTTCGAGTGCTTGCGGTGATGACGTCAACCGTTTACTGGATAGGGTGACTTTGATCGACGCGTCAACGCTTGCCAGTCGTCCATCGTATCCTTTAGTGAGCATTGATGTCTTCTCGCCTTCCCATCGTTGAAGGAGATCTGCGCAGCTGTTATACTCCGCCAAATTTGCCATTAATGTCACGGCAAGGGGAATATAGTCGACGAGCGCTAATAAGGTGTCAAGGTCCTTATCGTCGATCGCGGTGTCCGATACAGAGACGAAGGTCTGCCGCGCAGCCTCAGGGCTGAGCGGCGGCAGCGGTTGGAGACACGGCCGAGACCATGCTACCGAATTGGGTCGTTCAGAGCCTCTCATAGTAATGAGAAGCGTCAAGTTCGGCCTCCCCGACAATGCCGACAACAAATCCTCCAATCTCTGTCGATCGCAGTGTTCCCAGGGCGTCTCGAAATTGTCGAGGACCAAGAGACCTCGAGAGTCGAGCCGCGGGATGTTCATTTCTTCAATGACGTCACCGCACGGCGTACCGAAGATAGCTGTTATAGCACTCGATAGCATGTCCAGATCTTGGTGAGGTTCACAAGACAGGAAGAAGCGGTTTCTGCCATAGAATTTGACGGTCTCCGGGTGGTGGAGGACGTGCAGAGCGAGACTGGTCTTGCCGATGCCGCCCATTCCGAGAATCGCAGCGTGGCGAGGAACGCAGTCGCAAACCTTCGCGAGCAGTTGATCTACGAAATGAGATCGGCCAAAGAAGACTTTCGGTGAGGGAGGAAGGGGTTTGACCGGCAACGTTCGAGGT
Source organism: Sistotremastrum suecicum HHB10207 ss-3 (assembly GCA_001632355.1). Lineage (NCBI taxonomy): Eukaryota > Fungi > Basidiomycota > Agaricomycetes > Sistotremastrales > Sistotremastraceae > Sistotremastrum > Sistotremastrum suecicum. The sequence continues at coordinate 80,580 of KV428097.1, read as the reverse complement.
TTGCAGTTAGCCTGGAATGGTTCGTACCGTTCGTTAAAAGTTTGAAACGTTCAAGGTGATGATACCGCACTCGGGGCTTTGCACTCGGCTTCATCTTCGAGGCAGCTTGCTTCATCTCCATTCGCGAGCGATCAAGTTCGCTCAGAAGCACCTTCTCTTCGCATTCAGCTCTGGTTGTCAAATCCTGACACTGCTTGAGATGAGAGAATATTAATTTCGACTGTAAAGAAATCAGATGTGGCTTCTTCAAAGATAATTTAGCGTACCTTGAACACGGAGAAGCATCGATCAAAGTCATCGCGTAGCTCAGCGATGCTTCGTTGGTCTTCGGCGATGTTCAACGATCTCCGGAATCGGCCTTTGCGAGAGCGGCTTCTCAGGCTTTCAATGATGTTTTTGAGAGTGCTGGATTACAATCGAACGGTTAATAGACAGAAACCCGAATTGAGTTGATCACGCACAAGATCATGCTCTCGAAATGCTCGGTCATCCCTGGCGCCAGGCATGTGTTGTCATTGTGCATGGCATCGGCAAGGAGCCAGATGATTTGAACTATATTTTCTCCCAGCAACGCTGCGTCCTTATCGCTGCCCTTGGTTCCCTGGAGCGGGATAAGACTTGACGCGGGGAGACTAGTACGGAGCCCATACCGAAGTTATCTGGCGTCGGATGCAGGTAAGCCAATAGACATGAACAAGCGGTAGCAAGAAAGACGAACTCCGTATATGACCAATGCGGCGCTGGCAAGACCAGTGAAGTAACCATTCTGAGAGTTGGATATCGTCCGAAGACCCTGCAAAGCTACGTTCGAGAGGACTTCTCCCTTTGACTTTGACGTTCCTTCTCCCCTGACGAGTGCAACAGGCATTTTCCTGGAAGGCGGTGGTGGAAATGAAGAGGGGGAAGAGGAGAAGTGAGCCCGATGGATTCACGATGTACCCCATAGATATAGCCATAACTCGGCTCATCGACTGGTCTCACAGCTGTGCCTGGGTGTCTTGTCTTCTATCTTTGCTAGGGTGCCAGAGGAGCAAATCCTATGCAAGAAGCGCTAGTACACAACGCATGCGATCAGGAGAACGGTCCGGGATACCCAAATGAGTAAGTGGGCCTGGCGAATTGGAGGGATTGAATGCTTCGATAGGTCGAAGTGTGGCGGCTGTGAGAGTTGATTCACCATCCATTCATTATGGCACAATGAACCAACGTCTGGACAAGGTACGGACCCCATTGCTGTGCGGAATGGACAGGTTGGATCATAGATAGATCACCGGTCGGGTTCGGAACGGAGTTGCCACGAGCTCGAGAAAAACTAGAGAAATTCAACCAATAGGAAATGTTCACGACAGCTGTGACGATGCTGCTGCGCAAATGTAAAGCACCTGCTCACGACGAGTCTTCTCTGTATAGTCGAGTGCTACAACCGAACCGGAAGCTCAGAATATCACTGGGTTCAGCACCTATAAGCGCCGAGAGGGCAGTATGCCTCGACGAGGTTCTGTGGGAAGCATGCTGAGCTCGGGAATACTTGGCGATAGATCCTGATTTGCTGGTGTGAAATCTCGACGCAAAGCTGACCATGGCCTGCCCCAAAGCCTGCCCAGTGCACCCTCGTCTACAGGGAATTCGGCAGAGGTTCACTCTCCTCCACGATGTTTCGCATTATCCATGACTATTCCCGAATGAAGATACAGCGTAATGGCGTGTATGGGATATGCCGTAATAGCGAGGATAATCGATAACCGAAGGCGTGAATAACACGATGGGTTCGTCATCGCGGGGTAGAGTATGCCAGTGTGGCAGAGTGGGAGAGGTGTTCATATCGTGTGCAAATGGCGCATGCTGTTTCAGGGTATATCGATCGCCCCGAGTCTTCAGTCCTGAACTTGGCTTATTAAGCCTGAGTCAATTGATAGCTTAAATCCATCATTCGACCAGTCGCTTCGCATCAGAGATTCGAATCCATTGAATCCATCGGATTTTCGAGGTCTGCCCGTGACGTATGATCATTCACGTCGTACGTTGGACGATCGCTCAGATATTGCTTTCTACTCCAATTGACACCGAGTCATGCGGAGCAAAATCGACGCATACGTAGAAGGCGTGAAACTCGTGACCACTAGATCTCGAAGAGAAACAAGGTCGGTGGATGCATGGGATGAAGAAGCTGCGCGCGACAATGGTGCCAGTTCGGCGTGTCCTTGTGGCAATGAGCCTTCGTGTGCCTGATCGCGAGAAGACCGATTACGGATGGTTGGTTCATCGCAGGGCTTCCAATGCTGAAACCAGTAGGAAAGTTCATGTGACTCTTTATAACATCCACTATCGAATCAGTTTGGGGGTTGTTTGGATAAGAAACGGAAATCACGCGTACTATTGGCTGAAGGCTCGAAGCCTGAGAAACCGACCAATGACGATGAAAAATATTTGATGGGTCCTTAAAGACTACCAACGACTTGAACAGAGCCAATCCGCGAAGGGGTGCGTCATGGCCTCCGTTGGACCTGGGATACGCCGTAGGATACGCGATAGTAATGACGAAAGAAATTGGACGTTTCGATTTCGCGTTTTTTGGTGGCACTCAGGTAGTAAAAGGCTGATGTGACCCTTTGCAGTACAGATGAGGCGACCATACTGGATGAATGGCTCGTTCCAGAGTGTGTCGTTAAATGGTGGCAAGAAATCCAGAAAATTCCGGGTTCCGATGCCGAAATATTTTCTCCTCTTTTTTGCCCTCTTGTCAAGCTCCTGACTTCGCAAGTCCGTCAGAAGGCACCTTCTTATTGAGCAGTAATATCTTGAGAGACATTATTGTGCGATACCGTCATATCCTATTTTCTGGCGTCTTTGGAAACTGGCAGCATGGATCCTGACATTTGTGGCAGCACCTCTTACTTCCTGCAACTGGGAGGCAACTGAGCCACTATGCTCGTTGACTGGACGGGGGCCACTCTAAGAAACTCTGCGGTGTCGAGGGACTTTCGAATAATAAGAGGCACACTTCAGTTCCCCAACACCCAATGCAGGAAAGGGCAACCGTTTCACCTCAATGGTACCAACTGTTTTTGTCGCCTCCTATCCCATCCGTAACGGTCGCAGCAGGTAGATAAGTGCGAGACGATCTGCTCGTCTATCCTTTAAATTGGCCGTGAAAACAGACAGCCGACTCTACTATATGACCGTCGATGTTGCAACAATCTTGTCGGCCGACTTCGCCTCTCTTCGCTATATCTGTCGAATGGTTCGACATTCCGAGGTGCATCATCAATCCCTATTTGCTCAACGTACTTATATTTCGCTAATCAGGGTTCGCCCCTCAAATACTACTAGATCTCGGCCGATCCCACATTGGCAATCGCTTTACCTGACGATCATTGGATCTTGTTTATCGTAAGGAGGGTCTTTGGTGAAACGCGCTATGACGTCCAGCAAGGCTGAAAAGACTAAGTAGATTTCGTTTCGACTTGCTCCCCGTTGATCTTTCACATCTCGATCGACTGTCACGTCCACGGGCTTATGTGAGATCGTCGATCAAAGATCCAATTCATTAATCCGCCGTTCGCCACTTCGAGTCTTTACAAGTCTCTTCCCGGGACTGCTTCCATCCTCGTCACCCTCGTGCTGGATCCGCTACAACCGAGAGTCGTGACAGGATTAAGAGGACACGGAACTAATCCCGGTTACTGGCCGAACTTTGTGATTGTAGGACTTGTTGGCGACAATATCTCTGCTTTTTGTCGCTCTTTGTATGTGTCGTCTGCCCAACTACTTCTTGTTCTAGCAACAATCTAAAGTTCAACAGTGAACACAAAAGCCGAGTGTACAAAGTCTTGTTGCTGGGCGATGTTTGGGCATATTTGGTCTCGGCTCGGTTGGCAGGCCCAACTTTGTTTGGCAATGTTTGGCAAAGCCGTTTTTGGGCTTCCCCTCAAAGCAACGGTCGACGGGTGGATCCTGAGCGCTGGCCTGAGCGGGAGCAGATCGATTCAGCATCCGAATTTCATTCGACGGAATGCCATGGCACTGTCAGACGCTATTCGAACCGAGGCCATTTCATTATTGTTTCATATCAAGTTTCTCCCCAGAATTTCCAGCCTAATTGAATTTTCTATGAGAACGAGAGTGTGAAAGGACCATGCTGAATGTTCCATCCCTAATTGTGTCCTGAACAATTGAGAAAGAGAGGTTGTAATAGCAGATCTTATTGTCGGGTCATAGCCAATTGTTTGGCTTAGCCGGTCGGTGTTTGGTTGTTTGGCCGTTATAGCCGCACCCGCCTTATTGTCATGCCACGCTCAGGACAATAAGCTCAAGGGCACAATTGTGGCCCAAGCTCTATATCAGGCAAAGCGGAAGAACGATGGAACGCATCTGCCCCCCTCTGTGCTCCGTTTCCTTATTATCGACCTTAATTCATCCAAGAGACGCAGGCCGAGCTCTTAATTCTTCTACCAAATCTGTATAGTCAAGCCAACGACAACCATGTACTCTCCTAAAGCTTTTAATACTCGCACTCCTTCTTCTGCTGTCCCCTCGGTGTCTTTCTTAGACCTCCTCGACTCCCCCTCCTCGCCTGCTAAATCGTTCCACACCGCTAGCATCAGCGTCACTCCCATCTCACCCGCCTTCGACGAATATCCTTCCTTTAAGCTTGCATTAGCAAACCAAGGATATTTCTCCAGCTTCGTCATCAGCTCGGGCCAGCGCAGTCCAGTTGTACCGCTCGTGCCGGATACGCCATCACCGCCAGGTAAGATAGTGATACAACCATCTGTTCATCTCCGGGCGCTAACCCCTGTCTTCTGTTGACAGCCTCACCCGCACCGCCTGTTCGTAAAGAACAAGACCAGGAGCGACTCATTTCAACAAGACCCCGCTCGAAATCAACTTCTCCATTCCCTGTTCCTTCAGTCCCTACTGTTGGGCAGCCTCCCGTCGCTACCTCCCGCTCTCGATCATTCACACTCTCAGCACCAAAGTTCATCAAATCTATAACCGACACAATGCCATCCTGGTCTCTTGGATCTCATAAATCCTCCGGAAAGCAGTCTTTCGACTCTGGATTCTCATCCCTTTCCGACTCCTCTTCCTCTTCGACATCTCTCCACGTCGTCCCCGACCAAAAAGCCCTCAAAGCTGCCGCTAAGGCGGCTCAAAAAGAGGCGAAGAAAGCTCAGAAGGCGGAACTCAAACGCCTTCGCGACAACCGCCTCCCACCTCCCTTCATGGCCCACGTCTACGAATACCAGTTCCTCAACGGCGGTTCGGAGAAGAGCGCTATTCGTGCTATCTTGAAGGAACGCGGTATCGACATGTCCGTCGAAGAAGCTCGAAGAGTATTTGGTGGAGAAGGCGCAGGAATCAACGAGCCCGTCGTTGTTGATCCTCGTGATGCTGGACGAGGTGAACGTGGTATCGGAGGCGGAGTGTATAGGGATGAGCAGGGCGGCGTATGGATGGACGAGGAGGAACGATGGGAGTATACCGCTCTCGTCCCACCTTCTTCCAAACTCCCTTCTTCCTTCGAACAATCCCAGAAGAAGCATCGTCGACGACCTGCTCCTCTCGCCCTCGCCGACTCTAACACTCATGCTTCCGCTAAGCAATATCAGTCATCCGCAGAAGCCGAGTTCTTCGCCGACTCCTTTGCCCCCGTACAACGCGTCGGTGAGACGGTTGATAATGCCAAGTCGAAGGCGGGGATTAAAGGGATGTTCAGGCTGGGAAGGACCAAGGCTTGAGTGCACTGCGCTTGAGCCGCTGTTCGCTTCTTCTTCCACTCTCCTATACCCATCATCGCCACCATCGACTGTATCCATACCCGCATCCTCCCTTCTTGCTCTTCCCTCCCGATGTACATATTGTACTACCTCACAACCCAACCCATCTTGTTCTTCACCTCCGCGATGCACTATCATCGTACCCCCCTCCGCTAAACGCGACTCACCCACTCCATCGTATTCTCCGAACATTAAGCTTGGGCTGTTATACCAACTACCAATATTTATTCTGCACGATTCAATGTATCAACTACATTAGTACTACCACTTCCCATTCTCCGAGATGCATTTTTTGTTGTACGGGTTTAGCAGTAGCAGTTCGAGGAGTCGAATATAATATCGATCTTAATGCCCTCGCAATCTACTTTCATTTGGTACACCCGAACATTCAACCGATCACGTATCATCTATCTCATGAAAATTAATATTCTCTCCATGCACAGCATCGATGCGCTGCGAGGTTGACAAACTTTGCTTCCGGCGCATTGATCGAGATCGTGAGAAAAATGCCGAGCCCCGAGTCTTGTACTTTTCAAGCTCCGCCCTTCCGCACTCATGCACCAACTCGTGTTACACAGCTATGATCTCACACTCACCACGCAGAGGACATGTGCTGAGCATGCTTTTCCAAGTTGTGATCTTTTTACTGCATGGAGTTATTGCGATTCAGAGCGCACCAAACTTGCCGAATTTTCTTAATTCGCTTTGCCAGTGTCGAATATTTTCTCAGAATTTGCGTATCAATTCTCGAATACAATTCCTTCAAATTAGATTACTCTCCAAACATAGCATTTGAACCGAGTCGCAACACGATAGGGGTTTGTTCTCAACCCTTCGAATGAGCCGTCGATTAAAAGTGAAATAGGAGCTAGTATTCTCGAGCGCGATGCTGCGCTCATGTATTCTGCCGAAACACAGTATTCTGTCAAACTCCTCCTAGCTCTCCTCCTGGATTCTCGCTTGTGATTCTGTGGATGACAGCTTCGCTCGGGGTTGGACCTCCCCTCTAAATATGTACAATAATCAGATATATACGTATAGAAGATCCGAAAATCTTCTGACGAATCTCATTCTGGTCCAAGGAGTCAAGGAGTCAGAGCCCCAGCCGGCGTCGGGTGAAGCACACGAGAGAATAAATAGATTCATCTTCTACGACGTGTAGACGTATATGCCCCAAAACTACTAGTACTGTAAAGGTAAAAGACAATATGAACTGGAGTCACAAACGCACACTGGAAATTTAAAACGTTTACATGCGAGACCCGCTTAATCTTTGCCGAGCAGCTCAGAGCCTTTGTTCCCAATCAAAGTAAACCATCCGGTCGGACAATCGACTTTCGAAGCAGCTGCAACGGAAGGCAAACCCTGAGATCCGACAACGCCAGCCTTGAGGATTGCACGTGAGAGAACATGCATGTCAATTTCCATACTGAAGGAAAGATGTGACAGAAGGCCAGTGACAACTCTGTATAAAGAGTCAATATGTTTGTTGAGCGACATTGAAATATAGATTCGGGAATGTGCGCACCCTGCAACTCGTTCCCCAAGTCTAGGCGTGTCGCGACCCTTGAGGAGTCCAGGGCGGAATACTATTGTATCGTCATACCCTAAAGCAGCCAGAGCTTGTTCCGTCAAGCCTTTGCTCCTATTTATAGTTCAGATATGAACAGGGGTATGGTAGGAATCGAGTACTTGGGATACAGAAACGGAGACGAAGCACTAGCCCCTCCAGACTAAATGCAATGCTCAGTAATCGCTGTCACCGAGAGATCTAGAAAAATCAGGCTTACAGAAAGATACACAATGCGTTGCGAATGACCGGGGGTTGACGATTTCGCCGCCTGAGCTGCTTTGACGACGTATCTAGCACAACCCAACCCTCTTAGTGAAGTCCTGTGCAAGGGCAGCACGCAACTGACTCTCGGTCAATTTTCTCAAATGCTGCAGCGCTTCCAGCAGCCGCTCTAGTCGTCCCTAACCTAACATTTCCAGAAGTCGGATTTACAGATCTGACCGAAATGTTTTCGACATGGAATACGCACGTGATAAAGACAACGTCCCATCCCTCACTCAACTTTGCAGTCCCAACATCTCCCGGCGTTCCAATCTTCTCGAAGTCGATAACCTGTTGAATGACCTTCGACTTGGCTTCATCAGAAGCATCAACTTGACTGAGATCAGTCACACGACGTCCAAGCTCGCCGACACGGCTGAATTCGGATGATTTGATGATATCCTTCAAGAGCCATTTACCGGTGGCACCAGTGGCACCGAGGATAAGTGCCGATTTAGCAGACATAGTTGACTATCTGAGACTTTCGGGGGCGTTCTTCAACGCCTTGATATCTGAATGAGGATGCCGTGCGTTCGGAAGCAATGCGTCACCTCACCGGCTTCCGATTCCGCGTTTGACAAAGACCATAGTAAATAAACCCAAACAAAGCCTGAACCTTGTTGACTTCCGTTGACCGTGTCGTCGGCAGTTTGAAAACTGGCTAACTTTTCTGTTTCAAGACGCTCAAAATCTTGTGTAATTGACATCAGGAATATTGGAAGCTAGACAAATTTCGATTCTATGCCATAGTTCCCGATTGACAGCCTGAGGAACGCCCAACTTGAAATTCTAGTACCATCTCAAAGCAACGTCACCCTGCAGCCTCTGTCCAAAGATAAAGGATCTTATCACCATCAAACTCACCGAAATCCTTCCTCACCTTTCCGGAAATGCCTGCAGGGAACATTCAAACGCGCGCACTCCCCTAGTCTCTGATCACGAGCACCACGACAGACTGTTTCAATTTCTCTGCGTCCTCCGTCCACCAATTGTCATGAGAGAGGATCAATTTCTGCAAAGGAAGGCCCGCATCCACTTTGAACTGTAGAAGTTTCTCCAAATGTCCCCCCTCGTCCGTTCGCTCCGGTACGAACACACCGGGGAGTGTAACATACTCGTGCTGGGGACCATCTTTCACGGGTGCCGCCCGAAATTTCCCATCACTGGTGCCCGAAGTATCTAAATATAGGCTTCTGAGATTCAGACAAACTGAAGGTGCTGTCTCCAGCAAATCAAGCAGCAGCGACGAAATGGAGAGGACATGTGCATTGACGTGCAGATCGCGGAGTTGGTTGAAACATGGCAGCGTTTCTTTCCAATAGTCCCGGTGGGCAGTGGGATAGTGTCCAATGAATAGACTTGGAACCCGATATAGCAGTGGCAACACCTTTGCAAAACACGGCCACCACCCTGACCCTGAGGTGACAAAGGTAAACGAGTGTTTTACTCGCTTATCTGTGACATAAGTTAAATCGAACGTGCCTATCTCGACACGAGCAGCGCGGGAAGCATGCTTCTGTAGACAAGGAGGCAGTTCGAAGTATGTCTCACCCAGCCTCACCCTGACTTCCAAGTTCCGTAGACCAGGCATGCAATCGAAAAACCGTTCATGAAGCCACGCCAAGTGAGCGTTTGACAGAATCCCAATGTTCAAACTGCGAAGATGTGGGACGGAAATCCGGTTGGCGAGGATGGAAGCCTCTGATGTTCCCACCGATACGGGGCTATTTTGAATGCTGAAAGAAGCACTTTCCACCAAGGGAAGTTGTGAGAGCACGTGCAGAATATCGAGGACGGTGAAGCTACCATCCCTCACATCAACGTCAAGCCTCCGAAGAGTCGAAGGCAGGGCACCAATTGGCCAACAATCGCGGAGTTCAAGTCGTAAGAGTTCTGGAAACGGCAGCGTCGGTAACAGGACGTGACCTACATGATTGCGTCCGGACGCCCCCAGCAATAGTCTGAGACCTTTCATTTTCGAATTCGAAGAGGCCAGACATTTGTCCCAGAAAGCTGGGAATTCGGCATTTGATGAGCTATCGTACTCTTGATCGTACTCCGACTCCGTGTCTATGTCCATCTCATATAATTGAGCAGAATCATCAGATCCCTCGGAAGATGTCCCTCTCCACCAGAGTTGAAGATCGTCCACCGCCCCCATCTGGCTCATCAGCCACTTCGTCTTAGGAGAATCAAAGCCGGATGCTTGACTCCATCTCACGTGCAGAGGAACATCTTGAGACAGAATTGCATGGTTTTGGATGATTTCCAAGGGCCAAGAGAGATCGACCACATTCCAGAGTTCCGCGGTGTACTTTAGGATTCTATGCCACTGTTTGCACCTAACGAGGTTGTGTCAGTTCAGCCGCTGAAAGACGGAAGAGGCACCTACACCAAGCAGAGGTCAGTCCACTTCCTAGATACCGGAGCGATCTCATGCTCTGATGCTAAAGCAACATCCAGATTGAGTTGGTCTCGAACGTACAGAACGAGGATGTGTGATAACAAAGTTTCAGGCAGCTGCGAAATATCCGTATGTCGATTGGACTCCTCGAGAATATTGGATGCAGTTTTCTGAAGTTCACATTCGACTGTGCTACCTATGCGACCGATATTTTGAGCCGCCTGTCTCAGCAGGTCGAGTGGAGCTGAAGAATCTTCACCAGTCATTCCTCCGGTGTTCGCCTGGTTAATAATTTCGGCTTACTATCACGTTGAGATCCATTCCCTTGGCCGGCTGCATTATCTACCGTTGCATCGAGGTCTTTTGACAGTTTTTTGCTGAAATTAACGGCATAAGAAACAATGGGCGATTCTGAATCTCCCACCCGGAGACTGTTTGGACTCACATTTGGAGAAGTGCGGTTTCCAAGATATCTTCTACAGACACGAATCCATCCAGTAAGAGTTTTCGGTTTGAACTTATGTCCTCCGGGGTGTTGTAGCTCTCGTTGGGAGGCTCGGAGGGGATGGAGAACATTGGTTGAACGGTCACGGCAGGTCACGGTCACCTTGCGCAACCTCCTTCGGTGGAGGCCGAAATTCTGATTTTTAGTTGTCCGCGACTCCGCGCCATACGATGAGGCTCGGAAAAGAGTAGCCAGTCAATCTACCTTTCAAAGCTACATTTAGCCGTGATACTCTTAGTCAAATACAAACTATGTTACTTGTACTGGATAGTACACCTGTTCGAGTTTTCTGCACCAGCGCAAAGAGCTCATCTCAGCTCGTCTTGGGCTATATTGCCGAGGAAGATAATGGCGGAAACCAAGGTTCAATTTCTCTATCCTTGGATAATGAATGGATTATCATCCTTCAACAAACAGTGATCACTCAACACACTAACATTCGCGATATAGACCGCAGTAGTCGATTGAATAAGAGACTTCCATGCTCATTCCATCCCAAGTTTCTTCATCAAAGCCTCTGGTAATCCATACGCTCTCTCAAGAGGCATCAATCCCCGGCTCACTAATTCGTCCACCGTGACGTCCGGTTCCTCTTCCACCGTCTTTTTTAATTCGAGTGCTCGTGCTGTGACGTCTTCGATACTTTCTATCCACTCCTCAGCCCAAGTTTGACTTAAAATCCTTGAAATTCCAATTTGAATATTGCGGTAAGGCAGCACCACCAGGGCGGGATTGCGCTCAGGATCCCACTGTACCCTTACTGGCATGGCTTTCTCCTCTTCGGTTAGGGCGCCATGAGTGAGGACAGCTTGGGAGAGTAAACGCTCAAAATTATCGTGTTTCATCTTCAGGGCTAAGATGTGCGCTTGCCGATCGTCTTTGGTTGAGTAGCCTGATCGGTACCTTTTTCCAGAAAATAAGTCGCTTTCAAGTTCACCTTTGCTAACTTGACCGACGTACATCATCCAACACCAACTTGGTTTTATCCATGTCATTCGTCCCAGAAGAAAATCTGAGGATGCATTGAGCCGCTGTTCCCTGACAGAGGGAATGGCGATAGATGCAGAATAGGCTTGGTACACTGTGATGGTTTCTTCGTCGTACAAGGCACGGATTTGACGGTATGGGGTTGTAGGTCCTTCCGTCTCCATTGTGGAATGCGAAGATGCCTCAAGGGGAATGATCATGCCATGCAGACTTATAATTGTCAGTTTCCACGTGAATGACTCACCGAAGCTGTGAACAGAGCTTTCGTTATGTAATCCTCTGCTAGCGCTGGGCAACTGCAGCGCCTCGGAATCCGCAGATATTTAATAGTCACTGAATCCGACTACGGCTGTACTGTACAAAACCGGTGAAGAATCATTCGCTCAAACTATGATTGTAGTATGAAGGCCCAAATGGAACTAACATCTACCACGTAAAAAATACAACAGAATGATACGATAATGGTGTCCCGGGATGATAACGATGCAGGTTTGTTTGGATTGTACAGTCCGATGTAAGAATGAAGGGGATGTAGACAGCAAAGAACGCGAGGATAGCAAAATAACAGACCAAGAAAATGAACGAAAGGAGCGTGCCCGAAATCCATAAGTGATGATCTAAGATAAATGTCGAATGGGCGAATAAAGTAGATGAAGAGGGTGAAGAGGGAACTTCACTGAAGATCGTGGATGACGATCTCATCAGCTTCTTCATCTTCTGAATCCAAATCTGGATCCACGGGTGCAGGATCTGTGCGAGGATGTTCCAACTCAATAGCGATGTTTCCTACGCCCTCCGCCCCTTCATCGTGGTCAACGTCCATATCGACATCTGCATCCGCGGTCGGAATATGAGGCGGTAGCGGCATCACTGACGACCCAGGCTTCTCCGACTCCATTTGTGTAGCCTCCTTCAAAGATACTGATCGTCGCTTCATGGTCTTCTTGGGCCTAAACGCAGGTTTGGGATCAGAAGTGTGATCATTTGGACCGGGACCGAATCGCCAGATCTCCATCACAGTTCTCCCCTGCCGCTTGCAGAATACGACCAACGTCCGTCCGTTCCTCCCAAAGAGAATCTTCCAGACAGCTTCACACTTCTCACCAAGATCGCGCACCAAGACGCCCGTTCCGTAACGAGACCCGCCAGGTCCAGGTGTTGCGAATGATTGGGGCTGATTGGGAGGAAAGCGGAACTGTTGACGACGAGAAGGCTGAGACGATCCCGACGCCGAATAGTCGGCGCCTGAACTCTGGGGCGATAGGTATCTTTCGAAGATTCGTACGCGGCCGTCGTTACCTCCAGAGATAACGAACGGGAATCCATCCTCGAGCTGAAGACTTGTGACACTCGATTCGTGAGCTGCACAGACGCCAAGCACCTCGAATGCGGGATGTTTCAAGTCCGGGTCTGGATTTGGAAGAATAATCGGGGAAGGTGGAGTTGTGGTTGAGGATGTAGATGGGGTAAGGGCAGCGAATATGGATTTGGTAGGTGGGGTTGAGGGAGGAAGTAAAAAGGAGAGTATTCGGCCATCAGCGCCGCCGCTTGCAAGACTGTTGCCCGTGAACTGGACTTGGCAGACGAGCGCGGTATGACCGCTGAGCCGAGCTTCACATTGTCTGATAAAAGGTTATTAAGGCTGGCGAATTATGAACGAGATCCAGGGTCGTACCCGGTAGCAGCAGACCACACATATATGAAGGTATCGAGCCCACCAGATGCAATCCGTACCCCGTCAAACGAGACCGAATAGATCTGGTGACTGTGCCCCTTGAATACCCTCAAACATTCTCCGGTATCGACATCCCATAACTAGATCGGAGGTCAGTGTTGTTATGCAATTGGGTCAGCGAGGAGCTTACTCGGCACGTGCAATCGTAGCTTCCGCTGACAACCTGATCATCACAGACGTCCAAACATCTAACGCTGTCTTCGTGCCCGGTCAATGTTCGCAATAATTTCCCACGCATCACATCCCACACGCGCAGCGTAGTATCTCTCGAACCAGAGACTGCAATAGGCCGATTATGAAGAACCTTCACACAGCGAACAGTTGATCGATGTCCATGTAAGATGTAAAGACAGTATCTGACTCCATATCAGTATATATCCAGACTCGCTGATAGGGACACATACCCAGATTTCAGATCCCACACTCGGAGAACCTTGTCACATCCACCGCTGACAACGATTGACCCGCCCTGGCCCCAGCCTTGACTGGCACATCGAGGATCACTAGGCTTAGGTTCCCGATCTGATTTTTGCTCGAAAACGCCCCTGACGTCTCTCTGCAAGAGCCCCGTAAGTCCAAGCGAAGCCCTCAAAGTCGTGGGGATATTTTCCCCCGCAGATGCAGGAGGATGAACGACGCGCAGCCCGATCATGCGCGGTTCGGTCCCTTCGGCTGTCGATCCCGGGATTGCAGATGACACACGAGGTTCTGAGGTCGATCGAGAGTGTGATGGTGATTGTGGCTGTGATTTCGGGAAGCGCATATAGCCACCTCTTGAAACGAGGTTGACCGCCCAGACTCCGGATTCATGTCCAACGAGAGTACGAGTGAGAACACCAGTGTCAGCACAGAAGACGTGTATGCGGGAATTGGCCAGAGCGACCACGATCCATTCGGAATCCATCGCTACAGAAGTCACAATGCCTCCATCTAGTGATTTTGAGAATTGGTAATAAAAATCGATAGAAATAGGTTTCATTAGTTCAGATCAAATGAAATAGGATGAGAACAGACCTGGGGACTGATATGTGCGACTGATGTGACCTCCTCGCCGCCAACTTTGCTCCGTCAACCAGCTCTCCTTCAAATGTTCTCGGTAAGAGAATGACGGTCTACTCGAATGGGAGCTTGATCCCCCTGGGCGATCGGCCACAGTAGCCTCCTTGTCGCTGAGCAGCCAACTCGCAAAGGCGTATTTCTCGCACTCTCTCTTCCACACCTGCTCGTCGGTCAGCAGGACCCTCCAGGACCTGCTAACCTCGCTCGCACGCGCCAGCGTCCTTGGATCATCGACGAATGAGAGAATGTGGAGGGCAATCTCGGTGGGAAGCTCAGTGAGAAAATCTCGTTTTAAACGAGGTGCAAGTTCCGCAGACAGCAGCGACAGTTCGGACGCTGTCAACAATGGCAGTAACGAGGACAGAAATTGTCCTCTGGACGTCGTATCAAGTCCAGCGAACATAGCGAGGAGTGTGTCAGACGATGAATAGGACGTAGGATGTCCAGCTGGGATGTTCAAGAAAAGCTGCGGCGATGGCGACGGCTCAGGCGTCGGTGGTGAAGTGATTCGCATATACGAGAAAGAGGCGGGGGCTGGTGTCTCGTGGTCGTCATCGATGTCGAGCATTGTGGGGATGGTTGAGGCTATCGCGGGGGACTGACCCCAGTTTGGGCGTCACTGACGCGAGCGACTCCGAGTTCCGCTCCGGCCGCTCCGGTGCACAATTCCGATGCTTCGGCTTCCATTTTGGCTTCCGGAGTTCCTGCGTTTGGCACTGGACGTCGCTCAATCGGCGATCGGACTTAACTTCCGATTCGATGCCTTGTTTGTTCGAATCTCGTCATTGTTATTGTTTGTCTCTCTTCTCTCTGCCTGGCACCATATGGGGGGCAGAATGAGACACATGATTGAATATTTTCGACATCGATGTGATTGAGAACCGCTCTCTCCTCATGTACTATATCCAAGCGCCCAAGCGGTATGTGGGCAACGCATGGCTGTGATGACACTTTTCAAGTGACAAGTCGGGTCGATTGAGTCAGTGGTCCAACTCAGTCAGGGTACCGGCAAGTTCGAGAGACAAAAATGGAAGCGTTTGAGACATCCGGTTGGACTAGTCTAGGACTGTTTGGGCAGAGCGAAACTGGAATACAATTGAGGAGAACTGGTGGAACGATGGGAGTTGTATTTACTCATTTCTTCTTGAACTATGTCATATCCGCGATTTCAGAACGTATACAATCACACACAGCCGCAATATCACCAGTGCCTCGCAACCTCTGGTGGAGCCGTCATCTCATCATACTGCAGACGTGGCTAGTTCAGACTCCAAATTTGGACAACGTGAGTTGTTGGCTCAGCTGGTCCGGAAATTCCGAAGTCAGGATTTTCCTGAGATTGATAATAACTTAGTGAGAAGTGACTCGATGATCAGGCGCGGTCCATACCTTGATAGCAAAAATATGATTCTCATCCAGTAGGTGATATCCGAATTCCTTGAACTCCTTTACGTGATACTGAAGGGGCCTGGTACATAGAGGTAGCGTCCGGCTTTGACGTGCATTCTTCTTGACTTTGATGCGAGAGGCCAACTTGAACTTGTCTTCCGCCTCGCGAAACAGCAGCTGATCGGATGCAGTTGCCTCGTCCAAAGCAGTAGGGCGAGTAAAGGTTGCTACATATGCGTCTGTGTGTTGCCAACTGCCATCCCATGTGACGTCGTCAAAGATGGCTCTGAGGCCTTGAAGTCGTCTACGATGAAAGAAGTCAAGTCCTAACACCTGGAGGAGGAATTAAGAAGAACTAACCGTTTATATTCTCCTATTTCCTGATAGCGATGCTCCACGACATCAAAACATTTTATATTATTCACAGCCCATTCAGTCCATTTGTATGCAGGTGGAGTCAATGGTGGAATAGTCTGATTGCCTGGTGCCTTCAAGAGCTCCTCCGCAACGCGAAAGAGACCATCAGTCCCAACCAAAAGGTAAATCAATGCTCGTCCATCATTGAACCCGTGATGACCACGATAACTTTCGCCTTCGTACGTGAAGACAAGCAAGCCATGATTCGGTGATGCCTTAAACATTGCGGCAGGGCCTGGTCCACCCACCGGGCTTGATTCTACACTGATACTCTCCAATTCAAAAGTATCTTCGAGTTGGTTCTCTTCGATTAATTCTGGCAGTAGGAGTGTAGCGATGCAGCTGACGGACTCCTCTTCTTTATCGATGGCGAAGAGGTTTAGCTTGCCAATATAATCTGTGCGAACGATGACGAATAGTTCGGAAGATAATAGTGCCAATGTATCGTTGTAGCACGTTGAGTCCTGTTGTAATACGAGCGTTGGAACTAGTTTAAGGACACGAGAATATGAATCGAATGGGTTGATGCTCACCCAGTAGAAATGACCCGTATGCCAATTGAAGATGCTTGCTTTGCCATCCTCAGGGCGTTCGACGACGATTATATCTCCTGCAAGTTTCACTTGATAGCTTCCCTGTCTGCTTGGTGGAAGTGCGAGTCGAGCATTAGCCGCGAGAGGATGGGGATCTTGCGAGAATAAGGTTCTCAAGTGCAAATAGTAACTTAACAGTAACTTTAGGCTGTCATGGTACCAGCGCAGTATAGATCACTTACTCTTGCTGCACACCATTCACCACGACTAATAAATCTTGTTCGGGATCGATCGCAATAGCCTCAATGACTTCACCCCAGTTTTGGCCTTCGGGAATTATATCCTCAACATCCCCATCTCCCTTCGGAAGGACTAGAAGTCCAATATCGAGATCTCTCTTATTTGATCCGCGAACAGTACGTGCGAAGATCCCTCCTAGCAGAGAGATGGGACCAGACACGAAAGGGACCTCCAGTGTTTTCACGGAGAATGCATCGAGATCGCGCCAACGCCGATTTCTATCCAATAATTTCTCCAACTTGGTTGAAATCGGATAGTCGGGTGAGTTATCGACCATGCTGCATCGTTCGAGTTCACGCTTGTAGGTATATAGAGTTGATCCATTGAGTAGATCTCGTAGATCCCGACAGACCTGAATTATTTAGTGCGCAAATCGTCATTACACTGACGAAGGAACACATACAAGCATGCATCTGATGATATCGCGAATATCCAAGGCCGGCAACTCAAGTATACGAAGGCGTAGCTCGACGGGTATTCCTAAGAAAGTGGGTGGTGGAGTCCCAGAAGCCATGGTGCTGCGTCACTTGTGATAGTTGAACTAACTTGAGTGTAACTCGTGTGGTAGTCAGATCGATGTTGACCGATCTTGGCTGTCAAGATGATCCCTTGACCCAGAATTCCCATGTGCGATGATACGTAAAAGAATGCATGGTCGACATTCCCACGTTCAAGCTGAGCACCTCGTTTTTCAAGAATCTTTGGACAATTACTATCGAATGAAATCCCGGAATGCTTTTCAGACGCGCACTACGGAAATATACTGCAAATGCTAACCCCTGATCATCAGTTCGATGAGGATGATCGTAGGATGATCAATGGTGTGCCATGTTTTCTCGCTCTCGCTCGATCCTTGAACGCTGGGATTGAATCGCCCTCCGGTGTTGAGCGCGAGAAGATAACAAAGTTGATACTTCTTGCCATTTCGACCGACATGAATTCATCGCCGCCGAAGGTAAACTGTGGAAGTGAACTTCCGAAGCACCGATGACAGGTCGTAGATGGCGTGAGACCGGGGACCATTCTAGTATCGTCAAGGGCGGTAAGATAGAGACCAGGAATGCCATGACGTCCCAGACTCTATCGATTTTGCTGGAATGAAAGTAAACAACCTCGAGAGTCGAGCTGAAAGCCATCTCATTGGGTGAGATCGGCGGTGGTGGATCGGAAGCGTCGATCCAAATTGAGATGGAAATCAATTTCCGGCAGTACTGCGCGAGGGATTTGAAACATTCCAGTGTGGGCACCTTTTCCGACGGCTCTTCGCGGGCGTGACCGCAAAGCTCGATGTGTCTAAGCTCAGGAAGGCTCCTCGCGAGCTCCGCGATATCTTCGTCGCTGAGTCCTGGCGGCCTCGGATGCACTATCACCAAGATCTCTAGGGATGACATGGCAAGTATCGGGCGAAGTACATCAATCGTAGGTGAGGGTGGAGGACCTTGGTTCCCTCCAATGTTCCATGTACGAATGGCGATCATGAGGTCCTTTAACCGAAGGCTGGAAAGCATCGACAGCCCTGTGGAGATATTGTCCTGAATCCCGTAATTGATATGTAATGATACCAATTGAGGGGCGGATATGAAATAATCCAACCCGGACAAAAAATCTCCGCAATTGACAGAGCACTCGCGAAGTACTGGGAATGTCATATCCGAAGAGTCACCGTATGACTCTGATGTTGAAGGTCGGAATGTCTCGGGTCCGAAAAAATAGCCCCAAAAGCTTTGTAATTCTCGTTTTTGCGCTATGACGCTCAACATCCCCGGCGATAGAGGGTCTGGGGGCATTCTTAGACGAACCAAGGGAAGGCGTTGAATAGCCTCCATTGTGGCATTGTGAAACTGAGAGTCATGTTCTGCCATTCGCGTGGTCCAAACCTGAAGAAATTTGAGATTGGGCGCTCTGAGCGGTAGGAAATCCATGATGCTCGTGGAGGAACTGGGGTCGAGAGAGATTCTGAGTTCCCTTAGCCCTTCATGGAAGAGTAGGATCACGAGATGGTTGAGGGAGGGGTGAACATCTTGCCAATCCAATCTTCTGAGAGACGGGAGGAATGGTTCTTGCCGGGGCTGTGTCCCTAGAAGGTCTATGATGGCTTTCTGGGATATGCTTCTCGTCTGAGGGTCGAAGAATTCGACGCTGACTTCTTGGATTCTGTGATTATAGTGTCGAAATCGCGTCCAATGGGCGGGTCGGAGGGGTACGATGAAGCTCTGCTCTGTGATAAGAACTATTTTCGACTGCAGTGAAGAAACTTACGATAGTACCTGTAGTTGCATCGGTTCTCATCGGGCACAGTAGACCAAAAATATCTGTCAATCTTGCACTTTTGCGATATAGAGAGTTGAGGGCGTGTTCAGAGACCGCTCTGCTGACGCGTGCACACTGTGATAAGCTTTGCACGTCCAAAAAATCCACTGCTATCGCAACAAGCTCTGGAATGGCCCAAAATGCTTTAACCCCGGTTTGTGCGTTCCATTGGGCCATAGCGTACTAAGCAGTACGTTCTAAAACCAATGCTAATAAGTACAACGTTGTTAAAGATGCATAGTGAAAAGCAGTACATCTCTTTCTCTTGATATTTGAGGTGGTCAGGCTAAGCAGATCCGGCATTCGCTCTGAGATGTGGTTTTGTTGAACGTCGTGAGTATCTTGGGCTAATCCGCTGAGCGCTGAGCAGATTGAGCAGCTCGCAAGGCAGCTCGCTGAGTCCAGGGCAGGACGGAGATAGCGGAAATATATGCCGTGACCTCAGCCTCTTCCACGTTTTCCATCTCTTCCCTGGCCTCCATTCCTGTCAACTTGAAGATTGATCAGCCTATTAGGGCGTCGTGCAACTCAGGGACTCCTTGTCGTGTTGAGCTCATTTTCTAGCTTGCAATACGGCAGAACGCCTGCGCTCGGGGCTATTGGACGATTCCAATGACTTCAGTGAAGTTCAGTCTCTTCCATCGGTTTCTTGTCGGTTTCTTTTCTTGATCTGGACCATCAAACGGTATCTCATATACTATGATATAGCTGCACAGGTCTAGGATCACCAGGCCCGACCAATTTTCCGACTATTTCCAATTCATGAGGTGCCCTGAATTACCTTTGATGCCGCGGATAGCGGAATCTTACCGAAAATGTGAGTAAATCAACTCAGCGCCTCTCCGCAGGCAACCAGGCTCATGCTCTTGCCCAGTTTGACTAGGACCTCCCATCCTCAGAGAAGCTGTTCGCAACCTTGTCTCTGCCTGAAGTGAACCAGAAGAGATTCTGCGATCATATCGTCACTCAGCGATTACGGTCATGGATGCGGCAAGAATCCAGAGTCTTATCCAGGAATACAATCAAGCGAGAAGCGAGAAAGAGTGGGCAGCAGCTTTCAACGCTTTGGATGAGGCTATCGAGATAGCTGGGACAGCAGGTCCAGTGGAATGGAAGCGATGGAAAGTCGAGATAGCCATGGCTGCTGGTGATTGGGACCTGGCTGCGAGGTACGTTCATCCTCCAGCGAAGATACATATTCCAATGACATGACTCCTAGATCTGCGCTCCTCGTCAATCAGAAATCTCACGAAGGGTTCACAATCTATGGCCTCGTATTGTTCTTATCCGCCCAAATTCCTGAGGCCCAAGATCAAGTTCAATACGCATTGAAACTCGTTCCTAATCATCCGCCTGCTCGGGCTCTGCTTCGGAGAATCAACCTCGTTTACCGATTAAAAGAAGAGGGAAACACCGCGTTCAAAGCTCTGGATTATGATTTGGCTATCTTGAAATACACGGAGGCTCTGGGCGAAGTCGGAGAGGATGAGAATGAAGGCAAAGGAGGCATTATGAGAGCTATATTGTTGTCTAATCGGGCTACCTCACTCCTTAAAGTACGTTCCATTGCTTCACCCTTGACCGTTTACGACCTGATTTGATGGTCAGGTGGAGAAATATGAACAAGGAGTCGCAGACTGCAACGACTCTCTCCTTCTCTCTCCTTCCTCCTTCAAAGCCCTTCGTACTCGCGCTCGATTACGTCGTGCTCTCGAGCTATA
This sequence comes from Sistotremastrum suecicum HHB10207 ss-3, assembly GCA_001632355.1. Taxonomy (NCBI): domain Eukaryota; kingdom Fungi; phylum Basidiomycota; class Agaricomycetes; order Sistotremastrales; family Sistotremastraceae; genus Sistotremastrum; species Sistotremastrum suecicum. Next base: position 59,606 of record KV428097.1, on the reverse strand, counting down.
CGAAGCATCCATCGAGGATTACGCAGCAGCAGCCGAGACCGCCGAGAATGAGGCCGAAAAGAGAGTCGTCCTCGACGAAGGCAATGAGAGTGTCCAATTACTTCGTCGGAGCTTGTGGAAAGACTATTATGGGATTCTTGAAGTATTACCAGAATGTTCGGATGCGGAGATCAGGAGAGCGTATAAGTCGATGGTGCTCACTCATCATCCCGATCGAGTAAGTTCTCCTGCTTTATCTCGCTCCACGAGATAGCATGTGCTGATACTACGTAGGGCGGTAATGAAGAGGAATTCAAGCTTATTAACGAAGCTTATACTGTGCTCTCTGATCCTATTCGTCGTGCCCGATACGACGCTGGAGAAATCGAGAATGGGCAGTACAATCCCGAAGAAGACGCCACAGCACATGAAAGTGACGTAGACCACACATTTACGGTTCCAGAGGAAGACCCGATCCCCACACCGAGCTCCTCCAGAACGAACGGCAATCCATTTATCGATTCGGAATATCCAGAAGATCCTCCACCGAGCTACATCGACGATCGAGATGACGAGGGACCATCTCAAACACCTCCCACTGATTCGAAGAATCCTTTCCGACGAACGGGACCTCCCACCCCTCCCCCTACATCTCCTCGTCCTTCAGGTTCGGATGCTGGACCTTCTTCTTCCCGAAGGGCTTCTCAGAAGAAGTCGACTCCGACTCCTCGACCCGCTCCTACTCCCGCTGCAGATCATAAACCACAACCACGAACAAATCCATTTCGCCCTCCTCCCCCTCCTCAACCTGAACCTCGACCAAACGTCAATCCGGACCCGAACCCAAATGCGAATCGGAGGGTTCCCCGAGCTGATGCCCGTCCTCGTCCCCGACCAAATCCCAGTCCCAATCCCAATCCTAGGCCTAGGGTCGTGCCGCAACCTCCTCGACCTCCCCCGGCACCAATGCCATATTACCAGCCTCAACCTATGTTCGTCAATCAACCTCCTCCTGGCGCGCTTCGTGTGCTTCCGGGAGATCCTAGGATTGGAGGTGTGCAGTGTCGGCGGTATGTCATTTCTTTCTTATGTAGTGGGAGATTGACTGATTGAGGGTGCAGGTGTCATGGGACTGGCCTTGATTCCTTTTTAGTGATTTTCGAAGAAACATGTAGTGCTTGCAATGGGATTGGACGGGTGTTTTGATACACCATTAGGAGTCTTTGGGGCGATCGATGTCAGTTTTCCTGGATGGCTGCGGCCTGCAGGATCACGGAGTTCTGATGTAAGCTTGCTCATTGGATGTTTCTTTGTTTGCTTCCTGTATTGTTTACTGGGTTACTTTTGTTTCATTCTCTACGACCTCTGTCACCACGCATTATTTTTCTACATACTATCATACGTCAAACTTGAAACTCGAAAGTCGCCTTGAGGAAAATAATGATCAAACTCCGCTCAGCGCTGCTGTGTTTTCCGACCCTTGCTCGAGCCTTGATGTCAAGCATATCTTGTATTGCCTGATGACCGTTCTCCAGGTATGACCTTTCTTCGTATGTCGTGCTTGTGTCTCACATCCAATCGTCCCAAAGTCCCGCAGATGCTGGGAACTGCCCTGAGTCTCTCCCATCGAGCCTGACCTTTAAAAACCGTGTATTCGGACTGCCAATCCACGCGACGATATATATCTGCCAACCTCGTCTTCCCATATGATACATCCAGACGCGTCCGACTGTTTGCGCTGAGTGCGGCCGCTTGGATAAGGCCAGGAGCAACTCAACCTCGGCGCTAAGGATAATCTTTCCCAAAATATCGACGATCCAAACTCGTTCGTGAAAAAGGCATGATTCTCCTTTGATCAACGAAAGCCTCAGTCCTAGTAGGCACAAGGAGATCGTTATATTCATTTCCACTATCAATTCTCTGCCAATGCGACGATGGCTCCGAAGGACTTGAAAGCTCTCATCCGTGCTTATCACAAGGCACGTGGCGAACGGAACTGGGAGAGTGCACTGGATGCATTGGATAAGGCTTCCCAAGCTTGTGGAGGTGACGCGCCTGAGGAATGGAGGAGGTGGACAGTAGAGGTGGCCATGCTGGCCGGCAAGTGGGCCTTGGCGAGGAGGTATGTCCTTCAATCTTGGGCGTTTCGACGAGCGTTAAAATCATGTTCGATCTAGAGCTTCCCATCCTGAAAACCAGTACTCTGCGGATGCATTCACCCTTCAGGTACTCGTCTCGTTTCTCTCATGTGCACTCGTGAAGGCGACGGGCGAAGTGCAACGGGCACTTGAACTGTCTCCCAGCCATAAAGATGCTCTCCAGCTGCTTCAACGAATCAAACGCGTACAGGAGCTCAGATCTCTTGGAAATGAGGCTTACAACACCGGTCGGCTTCTTGAGGCGATTCAGAAATTCACCGAGGGTCTCGGTCCCATTGGCGAGAGTGAATCAGAAGGCATGGGAGGGATAATCAGAGCAAACCTCCTGCTCAACCGCGCTTTATCATTATACAGAGTTCGTCAATCTCGTCTCTTATTCGTGACCCTTATTGACAACCTCCGAATTATTTTAGTTGAAGAGATACGAAGAAGCAGTGAAAGATTGCAATGCATGTCTCCTGCTTGAGCCAGACGCTTTCAAAGCCCTCCGCACTCGAGCTCGAAGTCGAAGGGCCTTGAGACTGTACGAAGCGTCCATGGAAGATTACGAAGCCGCATACCAGTATACCAGCACTCAAGCAGAACGAGATCTCCTGCGAGAAGAAGCGAATGCAGTTCTGAATCTCCTCGCAGAAAGCATACGCAAAGACTATTACAAGATTTTGGGGGTATCGGAGGGATGCCCTGAAGCAGATATCCGCAAAGCCTATAGAGCGCAGGCACTGGCCCACCATCCTGACAAAGTACGAGATTGTTTAAGTCCCGTCATCGTCTTCCACTCACAATCTTCACTAGGGCGGGGATGAGGAATTGTTCAAGCTGATCGGCGAAGCTTATGCCGTTCTTTCCGAACCGCCTGCTCGTTCGCGATACGATGCCGAAAAGCCAATACCGCGGAAGTTTTCTCCGAAAGAACCTGCGATTCCGAGAGAAGGAGATGCTCATGCAGGTGGACAAGCCCCAAAAGAAAGCGGAAAGAAGGAGAAGGCTACTGCAAGTTCAACCGCTCCCAAGCCTGGTAGTGCAGCGAAGACGCCCGCGTCACCCCACAAAGATGACTCCAAGGATGAGCCTAAGAAGAAATCCAAGCCTCAGTCTTCCGGACCTTCCAAACCTAAGCCGACGAATGCTAGCACTCACTCGAAGACTTCTAGTACGACTAATAAGAAGTCGTTCAATCGTGGTCCTCCCTCAGTCTCACCTTCCATTCCGCACACCCCTCTGCACTGGCTCCCGCCCGATCCACTGTACTTTCCTCCAGCGCCTACGCTGCCGTCTGTCATATTCGTCAATGGGCCTGCTGTAAACGCCCTTCACGTTCTTCCTGGAGACCCTAGGATTGGTGGGATCCCTTGCTGGATGTATGTCTTTCTTTGATACTCGATTTCGATTTGAGCTAATCGGTATGTTAGGTGCGGAGGTTTAGGTGTGGAGACGTTCTTGTTCGTATTCGAAGAAAAGTGTTCGATGTGCAATGGAATCGGACGTCTTTTATAGCACCATGCATCTTCGTTGCTTCATATGCAGCCGGAGCCGTGAATCGCGTTCTCGGTCTTCACGTTGCGACACTACGGAGGTCTCACTGCGAATATTAGTGGGGCTTCGTCGTGCTAGATTGCTTGAGCTGGTTCTAATTGCATGGGAATGAGGGCGTCGATGATATCGAGCTGCTGATCGCTATCTGAATCATTGACTTTATTAGTGAGTTTTGGGTCGCGAGACAGAAGGATCACGACGAATATTTTAGTGGACAAGGTTTCCGAGACCCGGAGCTATCGTCGGAACTCCGACATTTTGTTTCCGCTTCAAAACAATCCAGTTCCATCGGCGATGTTAGAGATACAATCATAGGGTGTAGAACCTTGAAGCTTGACGCTTCTTAGGCATGTAGATCAAGTGAGAAGTCGTAAATCAGAAGACAAAGATCGACTTCAAAGCTCGTGAAACTGAATAATTGCAACAATTATGTGCAGAAGTTGGAGTTTCAAACAGCATCTATAGAGTGAAGCTGAGCTATCCAAGAGCAATGATACCACCCATTTCTGAGGATGTGGATATGTGCAGGAATGAATTCTGAATTCTTAGGATTGACTCGAATGGCAGGAGACTCAGAAGGCTTGTTTGGCACTGTTTGGTTCCTCCAAGACAAAGGAGCAGTCGGAAGCGCCCGAAGAGGCAACCAACCTTTGTTTTGTTTCGGAAGCGTTTTTATTCTTCCAGGTCTCGGAACCAAGGCGACTCAAAACGCTGTATATAACAATCCTTGAGCTCTCTACAAGGCCTTCATCCCTCTTCTCGCGATTCCAATGCCCCCCTTTGTTATGCCGTACGCAAACTTCGTCCTTAGACCGGGCTGTACTTTGCCACCTCTTCACCCAAGGATGGCTTGGAAAGGTACGATTTCAGATGACAAGTGAATCATTGTGATTCCGGATTGACTGACTCGAACGTTCCCTTTTTTGTAGCCGCTGGACTCTGGCCCCACCTCTTCATGCAGGTCATCGAAGAGCCTAAGGCGGAACCACTTGCTACGCCCCCGGGCCTACTCCGATCAGATGAAAGATCGGCATCCACTTCATCCACCGGCTCTGGGTCCACTCTAGACTCGGACTTGGAGGAAGACGGTCGTATGACGCCCGCGACATCTATTCCCTCGCGCGAGAGCACTCTTACGCCCTGTCCTCCCACTCCCGATCCCAAATCTAAGAAAGTCGTCAAAGTTTCGACTCCCCGTAAGCCACTCCGTCGATCGGCTAGACTTCTGAAAGATATCCTCCCTCCTGCACCCATTCGCGAACGTACCGACCCCGAGCGTAACTTCGACGACGCGAGCGAGGTTTTTCTGGACAATATCATTAGAGTGTACAGCTCTTGCGAAAGGAAACATGAAGCATGGTTTCTTATGACGGTCAATGAGAAGAAGACAGTGATGCTCGAGGAAGATGCTCCTTTACGAGAGTCAAAGGACAAGGCGCAGAAGGCGCATGATGAGTGGGTAGAGTATGCGGAGTCTCGAGGATGGGACTCTTATATCGACAGCGCTTGGAATAAGAGAAAGCGCCGGGAGCAGGAAGATGCAGTTGAGCAAGGTCAACCCAAGCGAGCTCGTCGATCTTGACGCCATACCCCCTGCACACTAGTCTCGTTTCCGTCTCAGTTCTTACTCCCACCGCTTTCATTCGCAGTCATTCATGCTATTTTCATCCCGTTCCTTTACCACACACGTTTTTAATTTTGTAGACGTTACGCTGTGTCATCGGTATTTTGTCTTTCACCTCGACTTGTTGCAACCTTTGTGTATTTTTGTTCCCAGTATACGTTCAATGTTGTTATCCCAGGCTTTCCTCATTATTATCCTGTACGCTTCATCTACATCGCATGTCTATCCACTTGAAACTCGGGATGCTCTGCATATTTCGATTGTTCACACAAAACCGACCGGACAATGGATTCAACGAAGAACAAAGGATTGCATTTATTATACTACTGTACATCAATAGCCATGGAAAGCATACATTCGAAAGCTCAAAGAAGACAGTGAAGAGATAGTGAAATTTTTGCAGCCTTAAGCAATGTTGATTTTAGAGGGCTCCTGTTCGGGCCCAGCCCTAGGGAAAGTAACGGTCAAAACACCGTCTTCCATCTTCGCGTTAATCTGATTGGGCTGCGCACATTCAGTCAGTAACACGAAGGTGACTAATTATCACACTAGAATGCTTACCTGAACACCGCGAGGAAGAAGAATAGACCGGCTGAATTTTCCGAAGCGTCTCTCGCGCACAGCGTACCCGTCTTGAGTATGTTCACTCGAGACGGTATTCTCTCCGGAGACTGTCAGACGATTATCGTGAACGTCGATGTTCACGTCTGACTTCTTCAAGCCGGGGAGTTCGAATGTGGCTGTGACGATGTTCTTTTCCGCGTTCTCGTGGAGATCCAATCTATTTCGTATTTAATATTCGTTGCGTGTTTATGGAATGAGCGGAACTTACCTTGGGTTGAATCGAGTGCTAAGTTCGCGCTGCCTATTGGGTCGGGAGACTGCGCGCCCACCCGCGGAAGATTGATGACGGTTGTCGAAGGCTTCGTCGAAAAGTTCGTTGAAGTCTTCGACGCTGAAAGGGGTGTAGAACCACTGAGACATGTTTTAAGTGGAAGTGTTGAAGTGTGAAAAGACTGTGTAAAAAGATGTCTGATGTTTTCTCTGACGAGCTTGACGACCTAAGATTGGTCTTTATATATTGTTTGAAGCAGGATGGAATTGGATGTTCGAATACGGTCGGCGAACATTCTGGAACCTTCGGCACGGGGATGGAGTGGGGCCTGACACGGGCTTCGTTCATTGAATCTGGACAGGGGAAAACTCTAGAACGATTAGTTGCCATTTTTAGAGCGTCGGATGAGCCAGATGCTTTCTCGTTGCTCGAAGAAAATACTAGACCTGGTCATGAGACGACGAAGGCTGGAGTATGACGCCACGGCGTGTATAAGTTGGCGGTGGGGTGATCCCATGACCAATTGAAAGGCAAGTTACCACATCTATAACCGGAAACGACGCCAGTTGGGTCCAACCCCAACATGCATGATGATGCGGGCTTCCTGAGAAGAACAGTTTTGCTTTCGACGGCCAGTCGGTTTTCGGAAAAATGATGCGAGATAGAGCCCACACTGATAAAAGAGAATCCAACCATTTCCCTCGCAGATGTTTCGCTTTTACATGATTGACAAATCGAAGCTCGAGTGAACGGTGGCTGGGCCAGGCTGGCTGAGTCGTGACGTCCTTCCGAAAGAGGCAGCCGAAGTTAGGCGCCCGATGCCGAGGTCTTCCGCTTCGGCCGGCTTTCGGCCACATCGGGTGCCGATCCTTGCACTGACTGAAAGCCAAAGATAAGATCATATGAGCTTGTATATCCAGAAAATTACATCGTTGCTACACATTTGTACAAATTCAATCAAACAGTACTAACACAAATAAGCCAAGATATTTGATAACAAGAGGAATAAAGATACAAGACCCCTCCTACCACGAAGGATCCATCTCTGGCAAAACGTCCACACAAATGGCCAACTGCCAATCGCTGACTCTTTTAACCCATCGATAACACCACATCCCTTGCCAGCCCATTCCAGTCGCTTTACACAAGTCCATATAACTTTTCGCATCTTGATCTCTGAACATGTAGAAATCGCATGTGATGAGTCGATCGTAGACACGGACGGAAACTGAGTTTCCTTCGATGCGCGCCATGAATGGACGATCGGAGTAGATGTTTGAGGGAGGCTCTTGGGTTGTGGGTTTGAAATAGTCGTCGAAAGGGATGGCTTCGTCGTCGATTGCTGTCAACGCTGAGACACTGAGGTAGGAGAGGCCGAGGACGGGGAGAGGGTGGAATGTGAAGATCTGCCATGTTCCGAAAGCCACAGGTCTGCAGAATAGTTTATGGGGCGCTTTCTCTCCGCTTTGACATACTGAATCATCGTTAGATCGGACTACTCGGTCAGAGATGGATCCATCTCACCTGGGGAGCAGTATTGACCATAATCACAAAACGTGCATGTTTTAGCATTGCGATCACCGCAACGAGGACATCCAGGCTCTCGACTCAAGTGGTTCACGTCCCCTATAGATAGGGGGTGCAGAGGAAGCAGGAAGGATCGTTCGTGATGTCCTTCGCAAGCTCGTCGTCTCGGACGATACGAAGGCGAAAGCCTCGGAGAATTAAGATCCAGAAGTCGAAGCAGCAAACGCTGCTCCTGCAGAGACGCTCGGTAGCGCAGTGAAGACTGCTTCGAAATAAGCGCCGATACGATTTCGTGGTCTGATCTTTCCTGTCCTGCCGGTGTATCCTGGTCTAAGAGGACGTGCTTATATAAGACGACGACCACGGGAGTATTACTGTTCAGCTTGACGACATCGTGGACCTGATCGTCGTTTGCGTAAGATCTTCTGAAGGCCAAGCGGCTTGATGACTCACTCGAATAACAATCTGAGCCGACTTGGCTTCGTCTTCGACAACCACCATCTTGGCCTCGCTTTCCCATACGTCACTCATGAATGCAATTGTCTCGCGCAGGGTTTTGAAAGCATCTTCATATTGACAAGGCCCAGGGCTGCGGCAGAGGCTCTCGAGGGACTCCTGCGGGGTTTCTGGACCCAATTTTTTCCGGAGAGGTTGGTCATCCCAGGGCGACAACGATGCAGGATCGAGATTTAATAAAGGAGAGCCCGATACGGATGAGGGAGAGAGCAGCTGAGAGCAGTCGAGTGCTTTACTAAGTCGATCGCTGAGCTCAGCGTCGCTAACTTTGGTGTTGCCGAGGCATTCCACTCCCATGGATAAGAGTGTGCCTAGCAGCTCGTCGCGAGCCGAGTCCGGGGCCATTTGGTGCACGCTAATCGTGGACGATGGCGGAGGCTTGAGTGGCTGCTCAACGCAGCGAGTCTTGCAGAACAGAGAGGGGACGTCTGACCATATTCCCCTGGCCCGTCTCGCACGAGAGGGAGCGCCGGTAAAGTCCGAGACACAGGAGCCGTGCAAATCGAGCCCCCCGATCTTCGCTAAACTAAATTCACATCAATATTCGCCAAAAGAGGCAATCCATGTGCGCCCATCAGAACACTGTCGAGCTCGGTATCTACTTTTTGGCAGAAGAGATCTCGGAAGCAGAGCCCGATACGTGCGTGAAAGGGTTTCCAACTCCGATTGGACGCGCCAATCTGTCGGATATTTGCCGCTGTCGCTGTCACTGGATCTCTGACATTTTCCGAACCTGGAGAGTTTCTCCTGCCAATGAGCTTGCCTCTCGGCCTATATAAACCTAGCCGAATGATGCCGCGAACCTTGTATCTCCCCTTCAATCACTCTTTATGGTATCTCGACTTCCCGTTCAGCCCCGAATCGCAGCTCGCCACCCTCAAAAGCTCCTCAAATCTCCGAATAATTTATCTTTGAGGACATAACGATACACTTATGTTGATAAAGAAAACGTGTTCCAAGTTCCGAGCGGTTTCAATATTTTCTCGATCCTGTAGAAACGCGAAGCGGACCGGGACATTTTTTGGTCTGTTGACAAGTTGAAACGACACCTTTCTATTGCCTCGCCTATTTTTGCTGCTTTCAGTAGATCAGCCCTGGGGTCTCACTGGAAATGTCTATGTGTGGAAGTCGCCGGTCAAAAACGACTTGAGTCTGCTATATGGTCCTGCCCTCATTGGGAGCACTGGCTAATCCAAAACCTCGGCATCTCACGTCTTGTCTACTTTACAGTATTCCATGCGTCGCTATGCTCTATCCAAAAGTCCAGCCCACACTATCATATCACGTCGATCGGATCCTAGACGCCTAAGACCTTGACAGCCCCCCCATCTCGACGATGGTCCGACAGTTTGTATACGCCATCGACGCTCAACGTAATTGCAGCGCGATGTTCTCATACAGATCTCTGTGCTGAGTCTACCGACCTTGGGGACGCGCAACAATGTGCTTTGGAGGATCCAGAACTTGACTGTACTATCGGCACTTAGCATCGCCCCTCATACTGACTCGTCAGGGACTTCGGCTAGCCACTTCGTAGGCCAAGCTTCGGGACCTGTTCTACCCTTTCATGAGGCGCCTAAGTCGACAGGTATGAAGATAAGCGTTGTCTAGGTCTGTCTTTGGGCTGTCCTAGAAAGGGTACCGGTGTTTATCTCTGGGTCCTCGCCCTCTGGTTGTCCTGCAGGGACGATCCCTCTGGCTCGCTTACGTGAATAAAGACTGCACCGATTTCATGTATCTCGACCTGCCAATCTTCTCTGATCTCTAACATCGAGCCGGTTGATTTTACAACATTTCGACCGCTCAACGCTGCATGATCACGAACACGGGTCTATCTGTAGAATCATTTTCCGCGAAATCTGTCTCGCGTCCGAGCGACAAAATACGATTGATCCGGGAAGTAAATTCACCGTCGTACGGTCCAGGCATGACGCATTCAAGTTTCTGCGGATCAAAGAAGTCAAAATCGAAAAGCGATCGATGACTCGAACATCAAACTCACGGATTCAGCAAAAGAGGGCGTCTCTATGCGATTATATGAACCAAACGCCCTCCTTCCAACTTCAACCACAGACTGAGGAATAATCAACGTCGGAAATTACGCTGCCGTAGGTGAGTCATCGAAGATGACAAACTCAAAGGCCCAGTGGCTGTGTTATCACTTCCGAGATAGTCGGTATTGCCAAATATAGTAAGCCCGTGCTCTGCACCCCGCAGGCCGGATGCATCTTTGCCGCGACAAGAATAATTGCCGACACCGACACCGAGCACAGCGACCAGAAGAGCTTATATATCTTGGTCGACGCCTGGAGACATCTCACGACTCTTTCTCTTAAACTACTTCGGTTTCAGAATATGTCTGTCGCGGCTGAGAGCTCTACGAATCCCTTTCGCAATCCTCCTAATCGGGGTCAATCGCATTTGAGCCCGCAGAGTACTGGGATGTCGAATGCTCCGACTGCTGCACCATCATTTCGTACTCAAGTAAGTCTACACCCTCCATATTGCTGTTAGATGTTTGATTGAGAGTGTTCACGTAGGATCCTAATCCACCTGCTGTGCAAGTACCTGAGGCTGATGGAGACGCTTTGAACGAAGAGTTGCCTCCTGCGTATACGCCTGGACCGGATGTATTTGAAGGCGAACAATCGATTGATTTTGGGCCTGCGAGACCTTTTCAACCGCCACCACGGCCGCCGCCTCAGAGTATGGGATATTTATCGCCCAATCCTACTGGATATATGTCACCGCAGGGGACGGGACGGAGTGGATACGCACCTCCAGTGAGCATGATCGTCCATCCTCATCAATTAGCCCAAGATACTGACTGCTGTCATTATTTGAAGCCAATGCCACCACCTCAGCATCCTTCGCGGACGGGAGGGAGCTTGAGCTCGAGCTCGGGTTACTTACCACCCCCTGGCCGTCCTTCAACATCCAACTCTCAAAGACCGCTCTCAGCCACATCTTCATCATTATACGCTCCCCCTCCCGGTGCTCCTCTAGCCGCTAGCAGTTCATCACCTAATCCGATTTATGCACCTCCGCCCGGTCTGCCGCCGAGTCGGCCAGCAGAGAGCTCTCCTTCGTCGTCTAGAGCTACCAATGATCAAAACGATGGAAGACCTACGACGAATCCACAACCTGGACATCCCCTCTTACGAAATGGGAAAGTCCTCGTATACCCAGCAGGCTACACGTGCCACAAATGTGCATTAGCTCATCCCCACTTTTCCAATAAATGCGTATGCTGACGGGCATATCCAACAGGTAATAATACCGGCTACAAATCCTTCGATCCAACACACCCCTGTTCGAAATGCTGGGACAGATATTCAAAACCCTACGAAGGCGCACTCCTCTACGCACCCTGGAACCCCTCAGATCGAGACGCCCGATCAAACTTCCAACGTCCCCTCCCAATATTCCGCGCTCCCCCTCCTCTATCATCCTCTGCTTCTTACGCACCACCTCCACCTGTGCCTTCACCGATGGGGATGGGAGCTGCACCGTGGCAATCCCAGCCATCACTTTTATCGCCGGGGTCGAGAGGGATGTTTGGGCCTTCGAGTCCGCCTGTTGCGTATACGAATCGACCGCCGCCGGGTGCGTTAGTTGTTCAGCCTGGAGATCCTAGGATTGGAGGGACACTTTGTTGGAGGTATGTTTCCTTTCAAATCGCCCTTTATGCGGATTGATGAGGATGCATACAGGTGTAATGGCTCAGGCTTGGTTTCTTTCCTCATTTTTGACGAGGAGACTTGTCCGGCTTGCAATGGTGTCGGCCGATTGATGTGAAGAAAATCACCGAGGCTGATCTGGTCTGGAATTTGTATTATAGATTGCACCGTACTCATAATTGTGTTTGTAGTCATCTTCTGATCCTGATCCACGTTGCATCCAATCATATATTTCACTCTCTGTATTTACACACGTCGTGCTCAAAATTCGGTCAAGCGAAGGCTGGCGATTTCGCTATAAGATCAAATGATCTTTCAAAGTTCGAAGGAGAGATCTCGACAGCATTCCTATTAGTGCCAAGATCGGTGCTTAACAGCAATTATCAGCCCGAACGACGTAATAGGAGAAGTTTAATCACCGGAATCTCATCGATCAAGCAACTTTCTCCAAATCCTCCGGACCGAAGCTATGAGGCAAGATCTGCCCGACAGTTTGCTCCAAAAGCAAAGGTTCCGATGCATTGACGTCTTTAGGAGTCCACTTCGCAGAAGCCATGTATATCGGCATACTAGGCTTGCAAAATTCTCGAATAAATTGTCTGCAAATTCCACAAGGAGAGATTGGTGCTTCGACGTCTGTGGCAACTGCCAATGCGGTGAATGACTTTATCCCATCACTCTATATGACTTTTGATGAGGCAATGAAAATATTGGTGAGAGAGGGAGACGTACGACTGCTTTCACCATTGCCGTTCGCTCAGCACAGATCGCGCCTCCTGTTTAGATCTGAGAAGCATTGAGGGAGCTACGTAGGAGTAGCAGTACCGTATGATGCGTTTTCGACGTTGCATCCTTTGATAATCTGGCCGTCGGCAGATAAGAGAGCAGCGCCTACTCGAAACTTGGAATAGGGGCAATAGGCCGCATCTCTTGCTACGATCTAGTTAAGTGGAGTTTATCGAAAGGAGATCGGGTAGATTCACCGTCAAGAGCCGCTTGTATGAGCTTAACCTTAGTGTCTACGGGTATGGACATGGTCAGGCAGAACTGGAAATGAAAAGTTCCTCAACCGGGAAATGTCCGAAGTCGGATTTCGGAAAGCGTTTGTTGTGCCAACAGTGTGCCAACTCACTATATACACAATCGACACTGAGTAAGTAGTTTTTGCTATGAATATCACATGTGTGGGTGCAGACGCATATCTGAGAGCCGAATAGCGTGCGCTGTTGCTAATTGAGTCCGTGATCATTGCGTTGACATCGTTAACGCCTCGTAGAAACCTTGCGTAGAACTCTCGTAGACGCTGAGAGAAAGCGGGGACCAAAAATTGTTCGTGCATTCGGTAAAACAGTTAAAAACATCGAAGGCGATCTCGAGGAAAAAAATGACATTTTGCCAAAACTGATAGCAAGAAGGTCTGCATCAGGAGAAGGAAGATGAAAGTATGATGGATTAAAGAAAGGCAAAATAGGGCGTCGCGAAAAAGAACTGTGGTACCTCGAGAATCGAGAAGAAAGGGAGTATGATCTATGCGGAGCATATTTTTCGCAACCAAGGAAGATCAACACATATCGCGAGGTGGACTAAGCGTCAACGCCGCCAATTTCAAGATTTGACTTCTGCTAAAGGAGTCAGCTTGGCTCTCGGGAAGAGTTCCCCGTTCGATAAGAGACCGTTTGAGACTGTCAAAACCCTTCTTCACGCTTCCCCGATAACGTGCAGCTGCATTACGATTGTTGTCCGGGACATAATATGGGTCTGAAGATGCGACTCGAGCAGAAGTACGTTGCCTGGCATTGCAGCGATATCAGTGGGCATGCCATCAAGCACTTGAGAAGCTCTGTACCGGTGCGGTCCTATCCCCGTATGTATGTGTCCTTCGAGCCGACCTGGGGACGATGCTTCGCCAGAAGCGCTCTGGAAGGTGCCGACCCTGGGTAACATCACAGGGGTGAGATCCTCGGAGCCGTGAAAAACACCATCGCCATCTACGGCATCGAGAATTAAGCACAGCGACCTCGAGCACAAAAAGCTTGTGCTCACCTTCGGAGCCTGCCTGATCATCGAAACCGTTCGTGAAATTTTCCAAATCTGAGACAATTTTTGAGTCAAAAGGTCACAAAAGAGCTTAAGGAGATCGGAAACGCACCGAGTACCCCATGATCTAGCATCAAGCGATTGGCGTCAGATCCGAGCTCAGAAACATATGCACTTGCGCGACCCTGAAAGTTAGCGGTGAGCGGGGAAGCGAGCTCTGTTTTTTTTTTCAGCCAGGCCAGGTTTAACTAATTTGCTCAGTTTAACTTGCCAGGTAATTGATTTCCCATTTTACGATTCTTGTTGTCCAGTTGAGAGACAGTGGATCCTCGACGAATTGGATACACATCCAAAGAGGCAGTGGGGGTGTCTTGTGAGACAGGTTATTGAATGAGGGAATGGAGTCAGAGGATGTGAGGCCAACGTACCAACGGTGAGCACATCAAAAGATTCTAAAAAGGTTCACTCATATGAGGACAGCGCATGGTGGGAGGGGACTTTACCGGAGGTTCGAGGGTCATTGCCGTCATCATCGCCGTCGGCGTCGCGACGATCGCGTCTGAGGGACTTGGGAAACGTCTTGTTGGCGGTGGCTTTTTCCATACTCGAGTAGCAGATGGATTTGAGGGGAAGGGGGTGGGGCACATGGGGAGAGCTTTTATAAAATTTTCGACTTGTCGCTCATGACGCTCGGTACAGCATCTCGAATGTAACCCTTGCGCCTGCCTTCCTTGAAGTTGCCGTGGGAATCTTGTTTAGCCCACAGCTTTTGGTTCCCGTGCATGTGCGTCCGATGCCTGGCAGGCAAGTTGTCAACTTGAAAGCTCGTAGAAAAGCGGAAAATTCAGTGAGTGCCTCCAGACTCAGGATGCAGTGGAAATGACGGCGTGCGCAGAGACTTAGGAGTTTCCAAAAAGGCAATCCATTCGATCCAATGCATAGCACGGCTGGGCTATGGCCGAGCACCATGAGCGAAGGATAGTCGAATCACAGTTGTTGCACTGTGGATCTCATGACGAGATGATCCAGGATCATCCGGAGCCTGCATAAGCCGTATTCATACGGCCCTTTGCTTCCCGTCGTCCGCTTAGGCGCTTGCGTTTTCTCATGGTGCCATCGTTGTTTACTGAGATCATGACGCTGGTTCGTCCACCCCTGCCGGAGTGTGAAATTCACGACTTCGCCCAGGTACGAGAATTGAGCTACGCACTTCGGAGAAACCATTTTCAAAAAAAAAAAAGAAAAACAAGGAACCAGCTTGTGCTGGCATTTGGTCAAGCTTCTTGTCGAACCATGCAGCGTTTCGAACTACCAAGGCCCGTCCTTGAAAAGTTGACCCAGCCAGCCTTCATGACGGTGAATATATTGAAGAACATCCTATTCACAGCCATAGGCCTTCTTCGGCTTTTCCTGAAATGAGATGTGAATTTCCGGGAGTCCTAAGTATCCATGTGCTGACTGAGTCCCTTGCTTTAAACAAAAGAGAGAATCGACCGACTGACCATCAAGTCTTATTGAATATTTCCGTCCTTGGAGAGAACGATGATGCTCTAACGGCAGGACGTTCCTTGAGACGCTGTAGCAGATCTGCGGTAGAAGAGTTATATGACATGATAAAATATGAACGACAACAAGCTGAAGAAAGACATACCTCAAGATGTTCAGTGAGAGTATGACATCACCTAGCTATGTAAACAAGGGAGCGGCAAGACATTGCGGTTGACAACTTTGTTGCTACGAATGCGTGATCGAAATTCCGAGAGATTCGCAGCCGAGGAGAGTTCGAGCTGGGATGTGCAGAGCATTCCAACGAGCATCGAGATCCCAAAGTCCTGTCAGTCTCCAAACATCCTTAGGTCTTTTTCAATCTCACGTACTTCGGTGCGCGCCTCGAGATCATTGATGATCAAGCGATCAAGGGCGGAGGCACCACAGTCACTGATAGCACACACTTCATACACCCGGAGAAAAACACACGGAGACCCTCCAGCGATGGTATGACGATGGACTTCGAGTTCTCATTCGGTTGCTACGAATGTACTGTGATACAGCATGCTGTACATGACTGTGCATCATGGCACAGCTGTCTAGGAGACTTCGCTCAACAGATAACTCGAAGTGATAGCCAGAAGTTCGTCTCATGATCTCATGATTGTCTGCTAGTTCGGTGACAGGATGAGCTCATGACACGATGTTGTGACGGCGCAGCCCAGAATGGATCATATCATGAGCTCATGAGTTCATGATGAGTGCGACGTGTCGCCGATATGACCGTGACCCCTGTGACAAATAGCCGATTTATGGTTTCCGCGGGAATCTGGAACGAGACGGGTACGCGGACCTCATTCACTCAACTCCATCTTCGGGTCTGACACCATCCCCAACATGCTTCTGACTTGATCTCCAGTCTTTGTTCCATTCCCCGCAATCAGGCCCGATCCCAATGCTTTCCACCCTTGAAACTGAAACAACAACATCGCTATTCCCGAAGGTCACGCATTTTCAGGTATATGCCCTGCTCAACCCTCAAGGTCGCTCCAACGGTCGCTCTACACCTTATTTCCAGAAATCGGCCAACGAATTATATGATGCGCCGTCTGGCATACGTTTAGGGGACTGACATCAAGCCGATTCAAGTGGGAAGTAATACTATATATTCTTTTAGCCAACGGATCGTCTGCTACATTAATCTCTTGACGGGTATTTAAGAGATTAATGACGGGTATTAAAGAGTTCGATGTAGACAGTTCTTTGGGTAAGCGACATGCCCTTGATTCTCTGTCACTACTGGGCACAAGAGAGATTTGAAAGCGTGACTACAGAAGGATTCCGGCGGGGAGCGGACTCAGCGGAGCAATCTGTGGCAGTGTTTTAACGTTATGCGCTCAGAACTCATGAGCTCATGATGGTAACACTGTAGCGCACCGTCACGATGAATGCTTGGTCTGCCGACAGTATGGACTGACGGCTGAAATTCTCTCGAATTACACGTTATATACGCCCTTGAAGCCGATATGCTGCTGTCGCAACTGCTCTACTCCGCACCAACATGTCTTCACAAATTCAAGCAATCGAAATTCCTTGCACACTCTTCAGCGAGTCCAGTCCTAGTCCTGGTATGTTTATCACCTCCGAGACAACGTTTCCATAGACTCATTGCGCTCAACTTGTCTATGACGTAGGGTCCTTAAATATGGATATCCCCGTATCCGAGGCTGTACTCGAACAGCGAGCTTTACAGGCTCTCAGAGATGCATGCGCGGCACGAAACTACGCAATCCCGGATAACGAGGATGATCTCTTCGACCTTGCAGCGGAAGCAATCAGGTACGGCCCAAATGAAATGCGTAGCGTCATTTCTGATTTTCTTCAGGGCGCTACCAAGAATCGATAGGCCACTGAAGTCCAGACTTTAGATGACCTAGAGTTTTTGACCCTGTTTCGCTGCTCCTTCCGCCTTTGAATTTTTGGGAGCCGATCCCTTGCATTGGGCTAGTATCCTAATGGACTTTCGTTTTACGTCCCCGTACCGCTTGTAATGTCCATGTAGTCAGACGTATGCGCATAGGCTCGGAAACGACTGAAAGATGCCGTGTTGGAGACCCTGTTTGATATTGTAGAAGGTTCCATCGAGACTGAAGTTCAAGATCGTCCGAGGACGAACGAGAACGAACACGTCAGCTGCCCCTTTCGAAAAATACCATTCGATATAGGTTGAACGCTCTTGCGTGGACGACAATTCGTATCCTAGAAGAAGCATTCAGACATAAAACATCGGCGAAACGTACTTTGAGTCGAGCTCGGTGTTGAGGTGAGCCTGTGTTGGGAGACTTCTCGTACCGTTTAAGGTTTAAAGATGCTGACATGGTGTAATCTTTGTATAATGGCACTCGAAAGTCTGCCAGTTCGACTTACCCTTCAGTTTACAGAAGCTGTGTTCTTTAATTTGACGCGAAAGAGCGTGAAGGGACAAATCATCGAAGGTCGTTACGTTTTAAACAAGAATGTGATCCGATTTATTTGGAATTACCAGAGAGGCTGCCAGAAAACGAACGCATTCGTTCTCAAAACAGGGTGAGCTCAGCAATAAGGGCCTAATATAAACAAAACTGTGATTCGTTGCACTCGATGTACGGAGAACAAAGTCCCGTCGATCGTGATTTCGATGGCTTTGAATATGGAAGTTCTCAAGAATAGACATGCAGATGGTGGTCGTTGTGGTTGATGGTGAGCAAGAGGCAGCTGCAGCCGACAAGGCGCTTGTCGCGTGCCGAGGTCATCGAAGGCTAAAGAAGGTAAGAGAAGAAATAATTTGCAACGCGCAAACAAGCCTCAGCTCTTCGCTGCCTCACCCAATCCTCTCCTCTTCCGAGCCACCACCTACTCTACATCTCCTTAAATCAATTCACCGGCGCGGATACACCAGCACTGGCCAGGGCAATGGGCAACAAGAAAAAACAGGTCAAAAGGAAAGGAGGAGCCGGCTCCGGTGCTGGTCCCCATCACTCTCAGGCTGGCACGATGAACGGGTCTAGTACGACGACGACGACAACTACGACTAAAACGACTAGTTCGACGACGAGTACTACGACTACGACCGTGCCACCGTCATCTTCAACGTCAGCTTATAACCCTTACTATGGACTGTACGCTAAACGAGCTCGTATTGACTATCGTATTTTTAGACCTACGAGTCCTTTCGAGACGCCGACGATGGGACCGATGGATATGGACGTAGATGAGGAGGAGCAGGCTTATCTGAACGGTGGCTCAGGCAGGGGGTCTCCACCAGAGGATGCCTTTGAGGAGCCTCCTAAGCCTAAGGATCCCGAAGAGTGCAAAGAGGAGGGAAATAAATGTTTCAAGGCGAAGCAGTACCCGCAAGCCATCGAATACTACACCCAGGCCATCGGTATGCCACCCTGTCCCTTCATCGATCGACGTCCCTTTGACGCGTGCCACCAGAGTTACTGCCCTCAGAACCTAATTATTGGAACAATCGCGCCGCAGCCTATATCTCGCTCAAACGCTTCTCATCCGCCCTTTCCGACTCCCTCCAAGCCGCCTCTCTCCAAAAATCATCGCCCCAGGCCAAGACACTCATCCGTCTCGCGCGATGTCAATTAGCACTCGGTAGTCCCAATACCGCACTCTCGACTCTCCGACAAGCCTTATCACTTGAACCCACCAACTCGGCAGCGCTGACAGCCAAGAAAGGAGCCGAGAAACTAGATGGTTATCTCAAAACCTGCCTCGACGCTCGCGAGCGTAAAGACTGGGGTGTGGCCCGACTTGCTCTTAATCAATTGATTTCAGAGTGTGAGGGTGGAGGTGCACCTGAATGGAGGCTCTGGAGCGTGGAAATGGAGATTGTCAAGGGCAAATGGGAAGCTGCTGCACAATCCGCTAGGTACGTCACTTTCGGTGATCATTCTGCGTCAGACACGTTGGATTAATGGATGGCATAGTGACGCGCTGAGGATCAATGAGAACTCGCCCGATGCACTCGCTCTTCGAGCCCTTGTTCTTTTCCTCACGAACCGACTTCCCCAAGCGCTCCAGCACGCGCAATCAACCCTCCGACTCGATCCTGAGCATTCCAAAGCCCGTCTCCTGATCCGACGAATAAAAGAAGTCGAAAGACTGAAAGAGGAGGGTAATTCGGCGTTCAAGTCGGGAAGGTTGGCTACTGCTGTTGAGAAATACGGCGAGACGCTGGAGGTGATTGGGGATAATGAGGAAGAAGGCCACGGAGGAATCATTAGAGCCACGTTGCTTTCGAATAGGGCTACCGCTTTGTTCAAGGTACGCTTCCGCTTCTTTCTCATTCACTTGCCTGACCTGATCGGTTCATTCTTATGCGTGCAGCTTGACCAATATGAGAAAGCGCTCCTTGATTCAAACGCGGCGATCGAATTACATCCTAACTTCTTCAAAGCCATTCGAACACGTGCTCGAATACACCAAGCCCTCGAGAACTACGAGTCCTGCGTCATGGATTTCAAGAACGCCCTGGAATTGACGGACGTGGACGAGAGCGATAGAAAGAATTTGAAGAACGAGTTGAAGAAAGCCGAAGTACTCCTCAAGAGGAGTAAATCAAAAGACTATTATAAGATTCTTGGGTTGTCCAAGACTTGTTCCGAGATTGAGATTAAGAAAGCGTATCGAAGAGAGAGTTTGATTCACCATCCTGATAAGGTCTGTTTTCCTTCATCTTCTTCATTATAATTCGCGATTGACGGATATCAATAGGGTGGAGATGAAGAGAAATTCAAGCTTGTAGTAGAAGCTCATGCCGTTCTCTCGGACCCGCAACGTCGAGACCGCTACGATCAAGGTTTCGACGAAGATGGCCAAACCGAGTCGTCGGGCGGCGGTATGGGAGGAGGAATGGGAATGTCACAAGCTGATCTTGCTGAGATATTTGCCAGTATGCATGGAGGTGGACGGGCTGGATTTGGAGGCGGATTTGGAGGCGGTGGTTTCCATGAG
The DNA here is from genome assembly GCA_001632355.1 of Sistotremastrum suecicum HHB10207 ss-3. NCBI lineage: Eukaryota > Fungi > Basidiomycota > Agaricomycetes > Sistotremastrales > Sistotremastraceae > Sistotremastrum > Sistotremastrum suecicum. The sequence goes on along the minus strand of KV428097.1, from coordinate 39,218 downwards.
CATCCTTTCGGCGGAAGGGGCGGTTTCTCGTTCTGAGTCCGAGCCTGTGCTGTCGTTTTATAATTTCTTCATCGTCCTGTTGGATTTATCGTGCATTGCATTTTTCTGATACGTTCTTGTCATTCTTGCTGCATAGTTCTATTTTATTATTTCCTTCTACTCACTCGACGTCCGGAAATGGGGTTACGGTTACGTATTTTGAGCGCGCGACGCGACTTCAACGAAGCTTCAACGCTGCCTCGCACTTCAACAGCTTTTGCGGCCACCATCAATGAACCCAAGGCCCGATGGTCTCCTCGGTCTACCTACTGAGATATTTTTCCACATCGTTGAAAACCCAGTCATTGGATGTCGGGACCTGCTCAACTGCATGCTGGTATGTCGCTACATCTCGTTTTCGTCCAATCGATAGCAATTAAACACGCTATATCTCTAGGTCTGCCGAAGGTTAAGAGATTTATTGAAGGATTCGATGCTATGGACCTATCAGCGTGAACTTGAACGCGATGGCCTGACTGATGGCTTGTCAACGCTTACTACTGCAACTAAGCTTAAGAAATTGCTTGATCGAAGGCGACGCTGGAGAGACTTTGATCCCATTTCCGTCGAGACACTCTCTGTCCCGTTTGTTAAGGGTCCTTGTTGTCTAATAGGGGGTGTCTTTGCGCGAATCGTTCCGGGACCAAATCCTGGAACATATAGCATCGGAGTTGCGCTACTGCCCAGTGCTGGCCGTAACGATGACATTCAAGACTCACTGTTGACTTCTAAAAGCTGGAAGCGCATCACAGCACTAGCGATAGATCCTTCTCAAGATCTACTTGTCTTTCTTGACTGGAATTCTGAGACGATGTAAGCTGTGATGCCTCTCAGTTCTACGATACTTATGTGCTCTTATGGTTCCTGTTCATTGAAGGAAATGTCATTCAAATATTAGAACACTGTTCGCACAGGAGCCTCACCCTTTGGCGGCTAAATCCTGCATCGCACTCTCTGATGGTCGTGGGCATTACACTGACTGGGGCTACGATATGAAGCTGGGTAGTGATCTCATATCTATTCACAAGTACAACAAGACAGTAGTGCGGAATTGGAAGACCGGTACTATAATATGGGCGCGTATCTTTTTCCACATACAGTCTTCTCGTCGCAACCCCGTCTGACCAGAATAACAGGCAGGTTATTCCCGCAACAGGGAATTTTTCTTTTTATCTCCGACCTTGTACATCGTCATGAGGGACAGAGACTCAGTTTCTAAGCCAACGATTGACTTATACCGTGTCGATCGACCAACGGAACGCGCTAGTTGCATCGCACACCTGCTTCTCCCTCAGCTTGACAAAGAAACGAGTGGTCAAGGACTCTTGTTGGCTTACCAAGATATCGTGCTCGAAACAACTCCTCTAGGAGATCCCGCGGTAGAGAACCCATTCCTCTCTTCACCGAGACACGGTTTGCTCCTGTTGACTTATCCCTGCGACGTCGATTATGAAGAACCCCCTGTTCGGCTCGCCAATATTGTTTACGCTGTTATTCTGAGGACCTCAGGGATATTTCGCATTGCCTCTGAAATCTCTTCGGAGAGGTTTATTTCCCCGGAGAAAAATATTCCTGTGTATATGTGGCACCAATGGGCCCAGAATGAAGTGGCCGTCTTGGGATCGGATAACGATGAATTGATCGATGGACCATATTCAGTAGGGTGAGTATCTGTTTCTGTTCCTGAATCGTTAATGTATAAGATCCAGGCGGGCCCACGGCTCACGGATCATTTTCAACGACTTTGGTTGGGACATAGAAAATGAGTTTAATCGCCATGTGGCTACGATATACCGGCAGTCCGATGATGCCGAGGAAACACCTCTAGGGCGTCCAGCACCTATTTCAGCAGGAGGTGACTGCAATCTCAAGCTTGAATTGGACTCAAATCCTGCCGTGAAGCGGTTGAAAATTAATATGAAAGTTATTTCGGCGTTCTCAGCTTCCGGAGAGCATTATTTGGATCAAAATCATATATTGGCCCTTGAAGTTCGTCAATTGACCTATCGTTCATTCCATTCTACTGACGAGATGTGTTCATGCCCAGCCTGACCCACATGAGCCTCAGAATGTGGTTCCGGGACATGGGAATGGGACAGGTCCTAACCGCAAACTCGTGAAAGTATGGACAATGGGATAAGCTTGTTCACCTCCGAGAATGCTTCCACCCCTTGGAGTGAACTGATTCGAGTTCGTAAAGTGCGTTTGGCTCTCGGTGTACTCGGCACTAGTTGCCGATGCTTTTAGGCCATGGCTCATTGGTGCTGGCCCGGGCTACTGTATCTTCCGTGCTTCGTTGTGGCTTCGTGTATAGAGGTTCATGATGATATTATAATACTTATGGGGGTGGCATTTTCTTGTCGGAAAGCAACTCTCTCGTTCTTGAATTCATGTATTTAGGGGATGAGATAGTTCGATTAGCATTGCAAGTCCGCAGCAGTCTACTCGTGTTCCGACCTGTATCGAAGCACGGAGATACTGCATTACATGTAGGCAACTGACAAATAAGTCACAATAGCGGGAGGCGCGAACTCGCTGACGGCTTTGAGCATCTTCGTCAAAACAAACCGTTCAACGCCAGCGATTGCATCTGTGTCAGGGGATTTTCCAAGATCTGTGCTGATCAGTTCTGTTTGCTAATTCTGCTCCCCTTAGTCGACATTAGAAGAGGAACTTTCGTATTTTGAGTCTGCGACGCCCCGACTTCAACGTTGCCTCGCACTTCAAGCTTCAAGTTAAACATCCTTTGCGGTCATTATCAATGCACCCAAGGCCCTATGGTCTCCTCGGACTGCCTACCGAAATATTTTTATATATTGTCGAAAGCCAAATAATCGAATGTCAGGACTTGCTCAACTGCATGCTAGTAAGTTGTTATACTATCTCGTTGCCGTCAGTTCGATGGAAATGAAACACGCAATATCCTCAGGTTTGCAAGCATTTAAGAGACGTATTGGAAGATTCGATGCTATGGACCTATCAACGTGAACTCGAGCGCGACGGTCTGATTGACGGCGTCTCGACGCTCACCACTGCCGCAAAGCTTGAAACATTGCTCGACCGAAGGCGACGCTGGAGAGATTTTGATCCCATTTCTGTCGAGACCCTTTGCATCCCGTTTGATGAAGGCCCTTGCTCTCTAGTAGGGGGCGTCTTCGCGCGAGTCGTCCGGGGACCAGATCCTGGCACATACGGCATCGCAGTTGCACTACTGCCCAATACTTGTGGAAATGACCACATTCGAGACATATTGCCAGATTCTTACAGCTGGAAGAGCGTCCAAGCATTGGCAATAGATCCTGCTCAAGATCTTCTTGCCTTTCTTGACTGGGATCCGCTCACGAGGTAAGTCGTAATACTTGTCCAGTTTAGGATGTCCGCGCTTATTGATACTTTTCATCTCAGAAAATGCCACTTAAATATAAAAACCCTCTTCGCACAAGAGCCTCACCCTTCGGCAGCCCAATCCCGCATCGCACTCTCCAGTGGTCGTGGGCATCTCACTGACAGGGAATCCGATATGAAGCTGGGTAGTGATCTCATAGCTGTTCATAAACACAACAAGACAAGGGTATGGAATTGGAAGACTGGTGTTATAATATGGGCACGTGTCTTTCTTTACATCCGACCTTTCATTCACGTCCACGTTCGTCCTTGCTGACTACTATGACAGGAAGGCATCTCCAGTAAAACCCAGTTTTTCTTCCTGTCCCCGAGCCTTTACATTGTAGTGAGGAACAAAAACAGCCCTTCTGTACCAACGGTTGACTTATACCGCGTCAATCGAGTACCGGAACGCGCCAGCTGCATTGCACACCTGCTTCTCCCTCAGCTTGAAAAGGAAACGAGTGGTAACGGCCTCTCGTTGGCTTGCATGGATATTGTGATCCAAACAACTCCTCTGGGAGATCCCGCAACAGGGAACCCATTCATATCTTCTCCGAGAGACGGTTTACTCCTCTTGGGTTATTGCTGCGAGGTCCAATTGACGGAGCGATATCTTCCGCTCACCGACATCGTATACGCTGTTATTCTGAGGACCTCAGGGATATTCCGTCTCGCCTCTGGAATTGCTTTATCAGAAGTCAATTCAATGCAAGAAAAGGTGCCGGTATACAAGTGGCACGAATGGGCTCAGAACGAAGTCGCCGTCTTGCAATCGGACAATGATGAGTTTTCGGACGGCGCATATTCAGTAGAGTGAATATATGTCTCTGTCTCTGTCTCTGAATGGCTCATGTATGTAATCTAGGCGGGTCCACGGATCACGAATTGTCTTCGGCGACTTTGAGTGGTACACAAATGACTCGGATCGCCATTTGGCTACAATTTACCGCCAGTCCGATGACGCCGAAGAGACACCTATAGGACCCCCAGCACCTATTTCTCTAGGTGCACACGATTTCAAGCTTGAGTTGGACTCAAAACCAGCGGTGAGGCGGCTGAAAATTGGCATGAAAGTTATTTCGGCGTTCACTCCTTCCGGAGAGTTTTATTTGGATCAGAACCATATACTGGCTCTTGAAGTTCGTCAATTAGCCTATCATTTGTCCCAGTCTACTGACGAGATGTGGTTCATGACTAGCCTAATTCTCATGAACCTGAAAATTGCGCTCTGGGACACGAACATGAATCAGATTCTAACCGCAGAAAGGTCAAAGTATGGACAATGGGATAAGCCTGAGCCGTTTGGTTTGGGTTTACTACTTGCTGGTGCTCCATGGTGCTGGGTATTTTGCGAGTTCGATGTAGCTTTCTGTATGAAACTACACAATAATGTTGAGATACTTGTGCGGGTATCATGTGCGCGTCGCAACCCAATTCTCTCGTACTTGCATTCCTGAAATTCCTGTGCCTGTGAGGTGAGGTGGATAGGTTGCCCGTGTTCCGATCTGTATCGAGGGACGGTGTTCCTGTATTAGGAAGCAAGCAAATAAACCACAACAACGGCAGGCGCTCTTCCCGCTCACGTCAAGCTCACGTTGCCGCATACGATCGCGACTGAAAGCATTTTCCTCAAAACGTGCCGTTCGACGCCAGCGATTACATATCTTTGCGTCAAATCTCATCATATTCTCTCAATAGTCCTATTTTATACATTCTCTCCTCTCACTCGACATCTGAAGGCGGAGTTTCGTATTTTGAGCCTGCGACGTCAACGCGTCAACGCTGCCTCGCACTTCGATACCTTTCGCGACCATCATCAATGCACCTGGGGCCCGGTGGTCTTCTTGGGCTGCCTGCAGAAATATTTTTCCATGTTGTTGAGAGTCTAAACATTGGATGTCGAGACCTGCTTAACTGCATGTTGGTAAGGCGCTACATAAATTTTGATTCCGTGACAGGAATGAAACACGCGTTGTCATTAGGTCTGCAGGAGGTTACGAGACTTACTGAAAGATTCGATGCTATGGACCTATCAACGTGAACTTGAACGCGATGGCCTCATTGATGGCTTCTCGACGCTCACTACTGCAGCGAAGCTTGACAAATTGCTTGATAGGAGGCGACGCTGGAGAGAGTTCGATCCTATTTCTGTCGAGACAATTTCTATCCCATTTGTTAAGGGCCCTTGTTGTCTAGTGGGCGGTGTTTTCGCGCGAGTCGTTCCGGGACCAAGTCCTGATAGCTCCTGCATCGGACTTCTGCTGCTGCCCAGCGGAGATGATCGCGTTCAGGACATATTGCCCGTGTCTAGAAGCTGGAAGAACATCGTATCACTCGCGATAGATCCTGCACAAGATCTTCTTGGTGTCTTGGACCGTGACTCCGATCCTGATCCTGGGTATTTAAACCTTCCTGCCTCTTGACGACTGATCTGATGACTTTTGTTCGTTTTCCAAGATACTTTCTGAATTTTAGCACCCTCTTCACACAGAATCCTCATCCTCGAGCAAAAGAACCCCGCCTGCAAATGGTCCGTGGTCTCCCCGAGCCGGAAGACCTTCGAATAGCTGGTAGTCTCGTAGCCGTCTCGAGTCCAAAAGCTCTGTCCGTCGCGGTGTGGGACTGGCAGATGGGCTCTCTCGTGTGGGTACGTCGTCAAATAGCATCCTTATATGCAGACTCTATCACTTAATAGGACTCCAGGTATGCCGATACAGCAACGGATTTGCATTCTTGTCTCCTAGTCTTTGCATCAGTATAAATATCCATATGGCTGCCGAGATACGCCTCGAGCTTTATCACATTGACAGGACGGCCACTTGTATCGCTTATCTTCTTCTCCCTCCGCACAGAAGAGAGAACGATGGAGTATTTAGACTGCGTCGGAGAGAAATTAGTCTTGAAGCGCCTCGTTTAGGAGGGTCTAGTTCGACAGCACCATTTCTTACTTCTCCGGAGAAGGGGTTGCTTCTCGTTGGGTACCCGTGCGAGAGGCTCCTCAGGCTCCAAGGCGGAACTCGCCACGATGTCGCATTCGTTCTGGTATTCAAGACTTCAGGCATCCTTCGCCTTCTCTCTGAAATTTGCATTAACCCGCCCCTGGCGCGAGACAACATTCCTTTTTACCCGTGGTTTCAGTGGGCTCAAAGCGAGGTGGCGATCTTGGATTCAGATGACCAGATCATTGGATTTTTCGAGTACTCTCCTGGGTTATTACTATCCTTTCTTGTTGATTCGTAATAACTCACGTGGTATAGACGAATGCATGGCCAACGAATCATCTTCACCGAGTTTGATTGGGATGCTCGAGATGTGGCTTCGCGTTACGTTGCTACAATATTTGACGATTCGGGGGCACAAGATGAGAGGCCTTTTGGTCGTCCTGCACCTATATGCACCAGTGCTGAATCTGAATTTCTGCTTGACTTCGAGGAGTCCAATCCACCTGTAAAGCGGTTGAAAATAAGCGTCAAGGTTATTCACACATTTTCGCTTTTTGGAGATTGTTTTTTGGACCAGAACCATATTATAGCGCTTCAGGTGCATTATTTTGGTCCTTGCGTGATTTGTCCACTGATAGGGTGTTTTACATGAGCAGCCTGACCTCGATCCCGACCTCGAAGATGATGACGAGAATCCGGAACATCAGCTTGATGCAGGACCTAACCGCAAATTCATAAAATTATGGAGGATGGGATAGTATCTAAAGTCAGGAGAGCCTTCTTTCATACCGCTACGTGATTCGATACTGCCATGCAGACTGCGTTCAATTGCTTACTCAACACCTTGACTTTGGTGTCTGACACTGTCTGTAAGACGATAAGGTGTTTGTGCACTCCAACGTAAGGGTAGTCCTCTTGTAATATTGTAAAAGGGGAGCTTCCGCGGGTCGTATGTGCGCGTATAGAGAATGAATGCTTCTGTCAAGGTTTTTATTGCTGAACTATTAGTGCAAGTAGCATGTCCCCCATCTTCCGACGGTGTCAACTACGGAGTTACTATAATAGGCTACAGCCAAGCAAGCCACAACAGCGGGAGGCGCTCTTCCCGCTTAGAGCATTTTCCTCAGAACGGACCGTTCGACGCCAGCGAGTTCATTGACGACCTCCCATTATCATCATGGGTGCTAAACAATATTTTATTCTTTTCTTCACGCACCCAAATGAATTCAGGTAACGCTTCACAGAATACTGGTAAATAGAGACTGATCAAGGACGACAGGAATTTGGTCAATTACTGGCTATGGCACGATGCGAGAGACATCACTGCGAAGAAAGAGATAGCCAATTCAGGATGGGATAGAGAGTCAATGAGGACCTGTTGGAAATTCCTGGACCTGACGAGCCGTAGTTTCGCGGCCGTCATCAAGGAGTTGGATGGAGACCTGGCGAGAACAGTAAGCCCCTCTGCTCTCCCCACGTTATCATAACTCATGGCCTGTAGATATGCATGTTCTACTTGGCATTGAGAGGATTGGATACTATCGAGGATGATATGACTCTGTCTGACGAGGTCAAGCAGCCTCTATTGAGGACGTTCTACCAGAAGCTCGTGGAGCCAGGCTGGACTTTTGATGGGAGTGGACCCAATGAGAAGGACCGACAGCTACTCGTCGAGTATGACGCCGTCACTGCTGAAATGAATCTTCTCAAACCTGAGTGCGTTTTCTTCTTAAGTCTACAACGGCGAACGAACCTGACGGCGACACAGATACCGGGACATCATCGTCGACATATCCCATAAAATGGGTATCGGTATGGCAGATTTCGCCCATCGCGCAGCCATATCAGACCCCTCTGTCCCGGACTACCTCACATCGGTTGAAGAATTCGACCTTTATTGCCACTACGTTGCCGGACTCGTCGGCGAAGGTCTCTCCCGCATCTTCTCTGCTTCTGGCAAAGAAGCACCCTTCGTCGCTGAACAACTCACACTCTCCAACTCCATGGGACTACTCCTTCAAAAGACCAACATTCTCCGTGACTACCGTGAAGATGTCGACGAACGACGATACTTCTGGCCTAAAGCAATCTGGGGCGCGTATGGATTCGAGAAGCTTGAAGAGCTGTATGACCCTAAAAGAGAAGATGAGGGCCTTTGGGCTTTGAGCGGAATGACTTTGGATGCTCTCAGACATGCCACCGATGCGCTGGACTATCTGGTTCTTCTCCGGAACCAGACCGTTTTCAACTTCTGCGCGATCCCCGCTGTCATGGCTCTCGCTACGTTGGCGCTGTGTTTCATGAACCGGGATGTGTTGCACAAGAACGTGAAAATTAGGAGAGGACAGGCTGTCAAGGTATGCACTCCTTCACTTCTTTTCTTTTATCCCTTGCTGACTCCATACAAAGCTCATCATGGCCTCTAAAAACCCTCGTGACGTAGCATATCTCTTCCGTGACTACGCTCGCGCGATCCACGCAAAAGCAACACCTCGCGATCCCAACTTCATGAAAATTTGTGTTGCGTGCGGAAAAGTTCGTTCTCTTCCTCCTTTTCTTGACGAGTATGCTGACGGCATTTAACGATAGATTGAGCAATGGGCCGAACACCACTACCCGTCCTTCGTCAACATCTCCGCGTCCTCAGGAGAAACCAAAACGATCGCCCTCACTGACCCCTCAAAAGACGCACGTGTGCGTATCGCGCAGCGCAATGACGTCCTCGAGAAAGAGATCAATCTACAAAAGAGATTCGGCGGTCAGGCTCCTCCGTTGGGCCAGGTGGAGAAGGAACCTATCCCTTGGGAGCTGTTGTTATTCGTTGCCGGCGGTGTGTGCGTGATGTTCGGTCTTTCGGGGCTCTTCGTTTGGGGAGCTGTCCGCTACTTCGGAGAGTAAGACTGGAGAGCTTGTCCAGTCTTTCCCACCAAAATGATACCTTACAAACCTTCTTGCTACTGGCTAACTTGGACTGTGCTTTGAATGGATAGCTTATATGTACATTTTTCTTATTCGTTTCAAATTTTATGCTAGTAATGAATACATTTTATCCGGGGCAAACACAGATGGCGAGGGAGATGGGGTGTTCTGTCATCACGAATATGTACTGCATTATAATTTTAGAGAAGTCCAACTTAAGCAACAGACGACCTCTACTTCTTGCGCTTGGCTATGATACACCATCAGCTGCCGAGACGAAGAATAGATATTTCGAGACGTACCTCCAGCCTTGCCAGCAGCTCCAGCTTTCCTCTTTGTACCCGTCTTCGCTCCGTCGTCGTCATCCTCATCATCCTCGTCTTCTTCCACGTGCTTCGCAGAGGCCTTCTTTCCCCTCCCACCACCACCAGCGGCGGCACTCTTCTTCAGCGCCTCGACGAGGTATTTGCTCTTATCAGTGTCGATGGCGAAAATCGGGGCTCCAGGGGACGCTTCACAAGATGCACAGAACCACTCTCCTGTGGGAACTTCGGAGAGGGGTGGATTGAGACAAGAGAGGTGGTAGGGTTGATCACACTAAGGGTTTCCACGGATAAGTGCATGTGTGCGCGTAGGAAGATAGTACGGTACCTTTTCGCAGACAATCGGCGAGTCATCTTTCTTGTCCTTGGAGCATACATTGCATTCATCAGCTGGACCGACTTCATCGGGGTGTCTTGGAAGATCGGATAGCTTGTCGTTCGGGAGCGCCAGCATAAATGTCGTATTCTGAGCAGCGGCGACGCTGTAATAGATCCACATCAAGAATCAGTCTTGCCGGATAGTGCATGAGAAGAAAGAACGGACGCAAAGACTTCGATGCCCTTGAGAGGATTGACTTGAGTGGGCTTTGTTGCACTTTTGGGCTGATCTGCGCCCATGCCGAGTTCGCCGTTATGGGCATTTTGACCCCTACGGTTGCACAACTCGGTCAAGAGACTTAGATGTAAAGAGATGAAATACGTACCATGCTACTGTCATCATACTTCCATCTTCGTCGGCCGTAAGAGCCCATATTGTTACACCTCCCAAGGAGGCGAAATCGATCTTGCAGGACCTTTTGTAGGATATCAACAACGGCAGGAGAACGGGAAGAAAGATCATACATGATATCAGGCACATATTTGAACGAGCTCCAAGGTTGACCGCTCGATCCATCGCCGGAATTTTTGAACTAGGGGGAACAAATCACGTTGGAATGATCCGAGAAAGGACGGGAAAGATGTGACATACCTTCCCGCAGAGGTATAACATCTTTTGCCGATCGATTACGATCGAACATGTCGGTCCAGCCACGACGAAGCCTCCTCTCAAGGATTCTTTCGAATTTGCGAACTATGTCGGAACAGATTGAGAGGATAAGGAGAGGGGATAGAGAAAAGTCAGGATGTCATCGCGTGAAATTGCGGGGAACTGGCAGACCTGGGCGACCACTTTAGGCGTCAGGCAATCGACTTGATCGCCATGGCCGAGGCGACAATATCCGTTGTATCCAAAGGTATAAACATATCTGCACGTATGTCAGAGTCCACATCGCAGGTTGGTTCTCGCGACATACCCTTCCGAATCCAATAAAATACTATGCTGATTTCCACACGATAGTGAAACGATTTTATGACTTTCAAGGTTGCGAACGAGGACTATATGTGGTATGAGGTTTGGTCCAAACAGAGGGGAAAGGATGCGTACTTGGGTCCGAATGGAGGTCAAAGAGGATTTTGTTTCCTGTAGCTATGTGTTCTCCCGTCTTGCCGTTTCCTAGCTGTCCCTTCTCGGCGCTGCCGAACGCATATACTGGGTCACATCAAGTTAGACACACTCGCTGTTGATACATGGGCAGAGCATTGCTCACCTTTTCCTTCGTCGGTCAGGGCTAGGGAGAACGAAACACCAGCGCCGACCTGGACGACCTTCTGCTTGTTTGCCCCACGAGACCACGGTCCATCGACGAGCTTCCAGTGCGGCACTTCAGGCGAGGGGTTTTGTCCACACTACCCAGCCATGTTCATGAGATAGCGACAATAAGCACTGAAGAAAGACTCACTTGTCCACTGAGGTTCGCCCCACAAGCCCAAACTTCACCTCCACTTCCAACAAGTAAAGAATGACCCCTCCCACAGGCCGCATGAACGAATTTCGAGCCCTCAGCCGCTCCCAGTTCCCTCGCTGTTATACTTCTAGGCGCACACTCCGATATCTCTCCAAATGAATTGGATGGAAGACCCATTGCAGGTGGGGTGTTGCGACCGAACATCCATGCTGTGCCGTCGACGTCGAGAACGATACAATGACAGGAACAACATGATGTATGGATAGAGACTGCTTTGACGTTACTTAAAGAGCGAAGGATATGCGGCTCGAGGAGGTCTGGACTGGATGGGGAGGTGGAAGAGGGTCAGTTCGAGTTTTGATGGACGACGAACGACGACGAGTGCGAGAGCGCTGCTGATGACAAAGGGGTGAACTTACCGGTCCTCTTCTGATATAGCTGCTCCTGGTTTATCTTTCTTGCCGAGTTTGGCCCTGGCAGCCAAGAGTGAGTGTAATGAGCGCAAGAAAGAGTGTCGCTCTTACCAGTTGGTTCCGCCGCAAACCAGAACTTGACCCGCTCTCAGTTGATAATTTCTAGCACCCAATTCACAGCTGCTCACCTCTTCCCCACTTGACTTCGGTTGACTCGGCCTCGCCGTTGTGATGTGTCTCAGTTTGAGGAGCTTCAGACATGTTCGAGCGGTTAAGAATTCAGTGGGAGCGCTGGAACCGATTGCAAGTGGTAGAACAATGGCATCGCATTATATCCATTAGATTTTTAGCCGTAACTACAATACAGATGAAACAACACGTTCCTACACCGCGTCCGACACGCTTTGACTCTGGAATACATAGCGAAATGATCCTTGCATTTTAGCAGGTCGAATGCATCGAAAATCGATATTTAAGGAGTTGGAGCGCTCTTCGGTGGCTTTTGAGGAGTATGAATCGAGTTTTGAAGGTTGTACGCTTGGATTTTCGTTATTTCGCTTTGAAAAAAGTGCTGTGGGCGATGAGTGACGATCTGAGTAACCAATGATGTCAATGTTTGCACACTACGTATCAAGAATAGGCTGACCTGGTGGACCCTGGGATAGGGAAAAAGGATTACAGACAGGGAAGTTCCAGTAGTTTGAACAAGCGATTATGTTTCATCAAGGGAAGACTGTATTGCACCAGCTAGTCCGACAAGGGAGACCGATTCGGAGGCCAGGGAAAGACAAGGTTCGACCAGGAAGCACAAAAGGAGATTTTTTGGAGCAAAATCAAGACCGCGAGTCCAATAGTGGCGTACGATCGATACAGAGCCTCGCAAATAAGTGCTATAGCAGCAGATCTCAGATCCCGGAAGTGGCCGTGGGCTTTAGCTGACAGAACGTGCCGAAGTTGATATTTGACGGTGAACCACACATTCCGGTCAAAAACTGCTCCTGCAAAGTAAATTTGTCTTGGCACATGGAGACAATGTATCGACTGTCTCCACCTTCACAAAGAGAGGATGAGTAAGAGAAACTGAGCATGCCTTTATTATAGGATAAGACAGACGGATAAACTTACTGGCGTGACAAAACGAAACTGATTGAGGCACAAAACGAGCTAGCGAATAGACCGAGATCCGAGACGCATTTGGGTCCAGTCGTTTGTGTTGTTTCCAAAGCCCATGGAGTGAGAGCCAGCGTCGCCGTAGCTGGACCTATCGGGCCTATTTCAGCTGTTCATTGAGGGGCCTTTACGATGAAAACCTCTTGGCAGTTCGAAAAATCATTGCTATGGTCAGGATTGCTCTGAGCGTGGACCAGAATCACAAACGTCGTCGCCGCCAGCATCAGAGCGCGATGGAGCGGAGTTTGAAATAAAATCTCAACTCGACCTCTAACGATGGGCAAACGCGGTCCTTCGTCTTTGTTCTCAGCCTTACCGAAGGAGCTAGCTGACACGCTCAAGAGTTCTATAAAGTCCTCAGGCCCAAGCAATGCCGAGCCTGGACCTTCAGCCCGGTCAAACACGCTACAAATCGCGTCGAGCTCGGCAACTACGCTACAAGTTTCAGATCCATATGAGGGATACTTAGCGTCGGACCGTGTAGCTCAAAATGACGAAGGCCCTCCGAATAAGAAACAGAAGAGGAGTCAGAAGGAGAAGCAGAAGGAGAGACGGTCTTCCGTGCGGGGAAAGTACGATGCTAGCGATCTAGTGACGCGTTATACGAACGAGGCACACGTTCCCGAACATCTCAAAAAATGTACGTGGTCAATTACGAACCCAGCATTTCCCATATGCCATCCTTGTTATCGTTCGAAGGCATATTAACCCATTATTGACTCCAGTCTTTTTCGCTTCCTTCTCGGGCCTTCTCTAGATTTCGCACAACGATACCGGTACTTTAGCCTTTACGATCAAGGATGTCTATTAGACGAAGAAGGCTGGTACAGCGTCACTCCGGAAGCATTAGCACAACAAATTGCCGAACGATGCCGTTGTGATACCATCCTCGATGCTTTTTGCGGAGTGGGCGGAAACGCTATTGCTTTCGCTCAAACATGCGAACGAGGTAAGCCTTCGACTCATCTCAGGGCTCTTCTGCATACATGAGACTTACGCATCTTTTTTCTCATTCATACCCCCTATCACCACACCTTCGCTTGCGACCAACTCTATAACTCAAACTCAAAATCAATTCATTCGCGATGGCATGTGTACGACGAGTTAGTCATAGCGATGGACATTTCCCCCATTCGACTGGCTCTGGCAAGGCACAATGCGGCAATATATGGAGTTGAAGACCGTATAGAATTTATACTAGGCGATTACGTTTCGTTCGCGAAATCCCTGACGACTCCTGAGGAAGACGGAAGCAATTCTCAGCCACGACGTAAAATCGATGTCGTGTTCCTGAGTCCGCCCTGGGGTGGCCCCTCTTATCTCACCTCCCGAGTTGGTACGAACACCAACAGAGCTGTCAGCTCGAGCAACGCGCTCGTGCTATCGTCTTCGCCCATCAAGGGCACAAATGACTCGACACATGCGTCACTGCCTGGGACTGGATCAGAGCCAGAAGAAAGTCACCCCTCATACAACCTCGCAGCGCTCCTCCCCATTCCCGGTGCCGAGCTCTTCACCCTCACTCGACGGATAACGCCGAACATTGCATTTTTCCTTCCAAAAAACGTAGACCTCAAAGAGATTTCCGAACTGGTCCAATCGTCGGGATCCACTACCCCTGAATCTGAGCCTGACCCTGCGACGTCGGCTTCCTCGCCGACGCCAAATTCGACAAAGAGGGAGATGATCGAAATTGAAGAAGAGTGGATGGGATCGAAGCTCAAAGCCCTGACCTGCTACTTTGGCGGACTCGTGGAGGGCCAAAGCGACATTTATCCATGGTGATGAAATCTGGCGATCCGGGGCGTCACTTTCATTCTTCTGGGAACAGGAAAGTGTTGGACTCGTGTTTCGGGGTTCTGTGGACTTACGGGGTAAGCACTCCTGAGTCCCTACACACGAGCACTGCGCATCACTATTACCGTTCCTAGCTTGCTCGATATTTGGGATGGTCAAGGTGAACGAGGAACTTGGCATATGTTGGCCAAGGAGAGATAAAGGGTCTGGGGTTGTTTCAGCATTTTGATGTATTTTTGTTGATTCCCCGGGATATTTCCTGGGGTGCGGGGAGAATATAAAGTGATCGTTCGGGGCCCTCAGGGAATGCTCTGTCGTCACGCCGCGTTGTGTCGCTAAAGACTAGTCCCAAAGAGGGAGCGAGACAGCCCGAGTTGCTAGAAATATCAAGATCTTCAAAGTGCATTCACTTCATTCCCTGCTCATCCCCGTTCGTCGTCGTCGCATCAGATCTCTTAATTAATTCAGACGGAGCGATCCATCAAAAAATGTCTGCGAATATTTCAGTGCCGCTTGGTCTGCATAGAAAGCACGACAGCGTACTCGCCGCTCTCCCGCCAGGTCCTCCAGCGTCTCTACCCGTTCCCAACCCTACAAAGTCCTTCTGGCTTCATTCCGAGCCGACGGCGAACCCGTTGGCGAAAGAGGGCTCGCGAGGGCCGATTACTTCTGAAGCCGACATTTGCATCATCGGCTCAGGGATCACTGGCGTCAGTACCGCTTTCCACCTTTCAGAAATCATCAGGAGTGGAGATGGCGCGCCTGGCGGCGGGCCGCTCAAGGTGCTCGTGCTCGAGGCTCGGGATTTTTGTATGTCTTGTTCATTTCCTTATCTCCCCGTCGCCATTTTCGTCTTTTCTGCTTCCCGTCGTCGTGTGCGAGATTTTCATGGAGTACTGTTGCAGGTTCGGGTGCTACAGGTCAATTGCTTTCCCATTGACCGCTCTGTGGTCTTATCTGTCCAAAGAATGTGAGCTGATAAGAGTTTCTTGTTAACGTTTCTCAGGAAGAAATGGCGGCCATCTTACTCCAGTTTCCTTCTTCGGCTTCATGACCAACGAGCAGAAATACGGAACTCACGAAGCCATATCGAACGCTGCCTTGGAAGAGCACACTTTCAATGGTATCCGACGACTCTGTCGCGATAATAAGTGGGGAAAGGATATCGACTTCATCGAGAGCGGTCGTACGATTATGTTCCTGACCGAAGACGACCACCAGAACGCTTGGATCGACTTCAACAGAGCAGTAGCAGCAGGATTACCAGGATTAACTGGTGAAAATCGACGCGTCGAATGGCTCAGGAAAGAGGAAGTCAAGAAGGTGCGCTTCTTATTTCTTTTACGTCAATCAGGCACACTGATCTCACTTCATCCTCTCCTGCCTCAGAGATACGGCGCCAACTACCCTGCTGTTCGTACACCCGGAAGTAACTTATGGCCTCTCAAACTCGTCACAAAACTCTACCAAAAAGCCGCTACTAATGCGCCAAAAGATATGCTCGTTCGCCTCCACACATCGACACCTGTCACCGCCATGGCTCCCATATCGACCTCATCGTCAGGATCAGGTCCTCGTTGGCGACTTCGTACTCCCCGTGGCGATATCTCATGTAACTACGTCGTCCACGCCACGAACGGTTATGCCTCCTACCTCCTCCCACACATGGCAGGCCCAAAAGGAATCGTCCCCACCCGAGGCCAAGTCGTCGCTCTACGAGCTAATGCTCCTGCTGCTGAGATAACTTCTTCCGGATGGACTTCGAACAGTGGATTCGAATATTGGTTCCCTAGACCGCCGAAGAACTTGAAAGATCCGCCGTTAATTATTCTTGGAGGCGGGAGGGAGGTTACTGGAGATTTCGAATTCCATCAGACGGATGATTCTACTGTTAATCCGGCTGTTGGACGGGCTATCAGAGGGTTCCTGCCTCCTTTGTTCCCCGGGAAATATAAGGAGGGAAGAGAACCCGAAGGCGAATGGGTACGTCGTTTCTTCTCTTCCGACCTTCGCATCACTCAAAGATTTCGATAGACCGGAATATTGGGGTATACAAAAATCGGCGATCCATTCGTGAGTTTCAACAGTCCCTTCTATGCCTCCGTCATTAACGGTATCACAAACAGGTCGGGCCTGTGATAGATCCCGCAAGCTCACGCTTGAATAAATACGAAGGTCAATTCATCGCAGCAGGGTATCACGGTCACGGCATGCCTCGTGCCTACGCATGGTTCGTCCCCCGCGTCCCATTATCTTAAGCTGACTCTAATGATTTGTGTGAATATAGCGCGGAAGCCGTTGCGCAAATGATCATCGCGGATATGCGGCAGGAAAGTTGGACGAGACCCGCTTGGCTGCCTCAACACTACCTCACTACCAGTCGTCCACGTTAGTCTCGCATTATGGTTCTGGATCAGCTGCTTTTCAATTGATGGCGTGGTGTATGAATGAACCCTTTCTTGGTGAACGATTTTACAGTATATACTTTTAAAATGCTAGCTTTCTTGTCGTCGATGAAAGTGTCATGTTCTCTCGTGTTATGATTGTTTGTTATGATTGTTTGTTATCTTATCTAATGTGAGATAATGTCATATGGTTGCTCTCTGTCGGTACGACTCGGTAGTTCTTTCTCCCGGGTCGATGGATCAAGCGGCAGGACCTACTTTCACAGAGTCTGCGCGGTGTGCATCCGCAACAAAAAAAGCAATTCTGATAACAGGCGTATTGGTCCATGTTAACCTGTGGATCATAGAGTGTTCGTCGTCCCGTGTGTATGGACAGGATGGTGGAAAATACCTTCGGAAATACGGCGCCGAACGCCGAAACGCGTCGGCCGAATCCATTCGCGAGCTCTGCTGATGAAAAGCTTTTTTTTAACCTCCTTTTTACTGCTTCAATGCGATTCAGCGGATGTCGACACGTCTTCCTCGATATAAATTTATACACGCATACGCAACAAGTGCGTGTAGGATTGGTGGCAGTTTCTTGACGACAAGTGTTCCATATTCAAACGGTCCAGGCGGCCATCAAGCTGCATCAAGATTGAGAAGAGTAATTCGCTCAGAGTCTCGAGGTCAGGATTATGTGGCAACATGACAGTCTATGCTGCAAATCTGACAAATGCTCTCATTGTCAGTGACTTGATGCAAGGAATGATTCAAACCAGCGGCCGTCGTCGTGGCACAGTCGAGCTCTTTCCATGAGCCGAGACAAGGATACGCATGGTGACAAGGATACCATTGTCTCTGGTCGATTTCAGGAGCAATTGACCTGGCTTGGCTTTTATCCGTCGAGTGGCCCGTTGCCTCGTCATTTCTTGTTGGTTTGCCACTTTGTTCTCTCAAGTTTCGGTGGCATGGATGTTACTTTAAAGACTCGCGTGTCTTGAGAGAATCCCCATCTCCTCGGTGGCCCTGTCTTAACGCAGCTTTCTCCGGTGAGACCTTTGGTGCACTTTTCCATTTCTGCTCTAACGCGCTTCTGGCAGACCTCAACTTCATTCACTTGAGCAACTTCTGAGACCCCTCCGTACACCACAATCCACAATCCACCACACGACTCTCCGCCCTCTCACTCGATCATGATACGCACCTGTGCAGTATGCAAGACCCCTACAAAGAAGACCTGCACCGGATGTAAATCCACAGGATATTGCAGCAGGGAATGTCAAAGAAAAGATTGGATTCTCCATGTTGTCGAATGCGAAAATCCAGGGCGCGAGATCACCACTGCAGATCGACTCGCGGCCGGCATTCTCGGGCCAAAATTCATATCGGACCCGCAGACCATGCTTGACTACGGCTTCCTACAAGTAGCCGGGACTGCAGATCAAGTGCGTCTCGATGCCATGTATCGAGTCCTCCTACGCGATTTAGGCGTCAAACCTCCTACTCTTCATACATGGCGTATCTCGGGGAAGCTTCACGAAGGATTGGTGGCGGCATTCAGAGCCGCGGAAGGACGGGCTTCTCGGGACATCCTTGGATGGTTGTGCAGGGGCCCTCAAATCTTTGATCCAAATTTCAACCCTCTGGACGTTCTACCTGCCGCTCAGTCACAACAGTTACTGGCATGGCATTTCATCGGAATGCCGCGCACAGACAGCGCTCGAGACATGCAAAGGACACTCTCGACGTGGTCCGATTACAAACGGGATTCATTCCTCTTGTATGTGACTCTCCTTAATGCATCCCCGGCTATGGTATTAGGCGTGCCTTGGGTGAACTTTGGCCTCTGCGTATGCTTGGATGAAGATGATCCAATGGCTGCACGCATTAGCGATCTTTATCGGAAACTCATCCACCGATGCACGTTCGAAGAATTTCACAACGCATACATCACAGGCACTCTCCTCGACCTGATGGATCGCAACGGGCTCAAACAGGCTCGAAACCGTATGCCGAAAGACTTCACAAATGTGTTGTCCGTATCGCCTCACAAGATCCCTATGGTTTTGTATCTCAAACTTTACTGCCTTTCACCGATGGCAGAAGTCGCTTGGAGCATACTTGATCGATTTGGATTTGCGAATTGTCAAGATGAGGCAGAACATAATCGGCTCCGACTCTTATATGCTAAGGCATTCAGGGAGTGGAAGATCTCAGCCTTACCGTTGCAAGTTGCCACACAGAATAATGAGGCTTACAAGTACATCAGCGGCTGTCCCGACTTCCAGGGCAGCAAAACTGAAAGGCAATTTCTCCGTCGTGTTCTCGTTCACGTGTCTCAAAACATGGAGTGAGACACGAACGTCCTGACTGCTAGGATTTTTAGCAAATTTCTTGATGTCTGGTGAAGGAATGACGCTTCAATTCACTAACATGTCTAGATCATTAAACACTCTCAATTCCGAGTACGGACGTCAAATTCGGCTCTTATGTATTTATTCAATGTTTCAGCATCTTCTGTCAATAGACAAAGACATCATCGGACATGTTGTTCGCTGTCTATAGAGGAATGTCGCTATCATTGGACTTATTATAATAATTCAATGCAATGATGGCGTGGTTGACTCACGATCGATGAATTTCATCAAATCTGTTGACAGAACGTGATATGTCGACTCGAATGAAACCGAGATGCAAGGGGGAGATTAGTAGGTACCACCCTGTGACGTCACGCGTCCCCTTGTCTTGCTAGAACGTCGACGAACGCCCACAAGTGTCAACCGTGAATCAACCTAGAGCTGCACATCCGTGTCGAGCACAGTCCAAGCACGAGTCTCTGACGCACTTGATCCGTTCAGAAGGTATGGCAGCCTAGGCCAGGCAGCTGAGATTCCAGTAAATACATGTACTTTTCAGTACTGACACGATTACATAGATTTTGCCACTCCCTACTTCTTCTTCAACGGTACTAGACTATGACACGCACCTGTATAGTCTGCAACACAGAGACATCCAAGACGTGCACTGGATGCAAATTCGCCGCGTACTGCTCAAAAGAATGCCAGAGGAAAAATTGGATTCTGCACATCGTGGAGTGCGACCATCCGCCGCGCGAGATCACTACTGCTGACCGCCTGGCGGCAGGACTCCTCGGACCCGATTTCATAACACACAAGCAGACCTTGCTCGACTATGGTTTTTTACAAGCTAACCGCTCGGGGGACCAAGAACACCTGAAAGCTATGTATATCGAACTCCTTCGAGATCTTAATGTCAAGCCTTCTGCGCTCCACAAATGGCGTGTTGAGCGGAGGCTTCACGAAGGCTTGATTATAGCCTTCAGAGAAGCGAGAGGCAGGGCGAATCAGGACACCCTTGAATGGTTGTGTAGACATCCAGATATATTCGACCCCGATTTCAAATATCGCGACGCGCTCCATGACGCCCATGTACAAGAGCGTGTGGCATGGGCATATATCGGGAAACCGAGGACGGACACTATCGAAGACATGCTCAGGGCACGCTCGTACTGGGACGTCCCAAGGAATTTCTGTTTCCTTTTCTACGTGGCACTCATCACCGCCTCCCCATGTTTGTCTTTAGGGGATCCGTGGGTCGTCTTTGGCTACTGCATCTTCTTGGATGAAGAAGATCCGATGGTCGCACACCTTAACAGTCTATACCGAAATCTCATCGACCAAGTCACGTTTGTTGAATTCCATGACGCTTATCTCTCGTCCTCCATCCTCGAATTGATGGATATGAAAGGTCTCGCAGATGCTCGAGATCGGCTCCCCAGCGAATTCACTGCTTTGATGCAACAATCGCCTCGCATCCCGGCCGTCTACAATGTGAAGGTCTACTCCCTTTCTCCAATCTTTCCAGTCGATTATCGCCCCCTAATCCCGTTCGGTTTTATAAATTGTCAGGATGACGCGGAACATAATCGGCTGAGACTACTTTATGCTAAAGCATTCAAGGAGTGGGGCGTTTCTGCCATACCTCTCCAAGAGGCTGCGATCGACAACAAGACGTACAGCTACATAAGTGGCTGTCCTGGATTCAAAGCCAACAAGACCGAACGGCAATTCTTGCGGCGGATCCTCGTGCGGGACTCTTCAGTCATGGTCCCAGAGCGTCTAGAGGCCCTGAGAGCTAGGTGCTCACCGGAATTCCGGGACCCCGAGTGATGGGAGCGCCCACTACTCTCTTCGGTATGATGGCGGGGATCACCTCTCGACGGGGGGAGGCTCTGAGAAATAGGTCGGAGTATAGGAATAACAAATCGATCATTAAACGCACTACTTCGTATATACTAATGTATGTATGTATATACACTGCCAGAGAACCCAGATGCCCTCAGGACCTATGGAGTCGCAGAGGATTTCCAGAATTCGGAATAATTAAACAGAAATACTGCAGAGCCTCGGTGCTGTTGAATTATTCTCAGAGATCATGATTATTTACAGAACGCAGTATAAGCGAAATGGCATTGCCTAAATGAGATCTACCTCCGGTTCTAACAACACTATATCCGAGACGCACATCGCGAAAATCTTCAAGTCCCAAATCCCTCCTCAACGAACCGAACCACGCGGAGTCCCAATTTTTCAACTTGAACTGCAACCACCAACTTGCCCGTCTCTGGCGACAACTTCTCCTTCGGTCTTCAACTCTTCTTGGCCTGTTCCCCCTCTGCAGGTACGTGTGATTTCATATTGACTTCCCTCCTTCTCAGCTTGGGCCCTAACGCGGCGACTTCGACTCGGCACATGACGGTGGTGGTGGTGGTGGTGGTGTATTAGACGGTACTGGGTCCCCTACGGAAACGACCGGGTCTGCGCTACCTAGGAAGGCCGCATGTCTAGCAGGCCGCAAGGACTGTAAGTGGCACATTGTTCTTAGCATTCTCCCATTCTGATACCCATCTCACACATTAGTGGCGTCGTCCGGATCCAAGGATGGAGTTTTGAGTACGAGTATGTTCGAGTTCATACTCTAAGACAGTGAGTCTTCATCCTCTTTGGGCCCTTATTCGTCTGACACAATGTCTGCTCTCCCCCGGCAGGCCCTAAACTTCCAATCCTGCACCAAAGCCACAGGATGCCGCACCCATATTATTATCTCGCCACGCCCCGAAGCAGCGTTCTGAACATTTCACGATGTCGTCGCGAAGGAGTCGCAGGAGGATTGAGAGGATTAACACGGTCTTGAAAAATGTACTGCAGGATCAGGATGCAAGGTGCATGGCTGCCGGGATGACTAGTCAATAGATATTGTATAGTAGTCGGTGCTCTCAACCCTGAATACAGTGTTTTCTAGTTACCTACGAGCTCGAGTGCGTGTGCGTCGTGTGAGATCGCGCATTGTACAACAACTGAACAGCCTTTTTCGGCAAATCGGGCCCAAATCGCATCAATCAAATAATTATTTACGCGGCAGAATTCTTTTGAAATAATTAAGTGCGTTCGGAATTATTTAAATCTCGCGTCGAAAAAACTCTTGAAGAGCCCGCGCAGAGGTCGTGAGGAATTACCCGCACAGGAATCCCTCAAGACCTATGGAATCTCTGCCTGTGTACCTTTCGGGAGGACACGAATAATTTTATGAGTTCCTGAAATTAATGTCGTCGCGGATAATTTCACTAAACTCCGAAACGCGAATCCAGTTGCACAGTCGTATGGCGAAGCGATCGCGAAGCATTCGCGTTCAACTCGACTGAACTCCTTCCAACTCCCACGACACGCCTCGAGCATGAGAAATAATGGATACAACACGCCCGTCAGTCCGGTGATAGACTCTCGACACTCACATGTTGTTTACAATGCAACGATCTCGGAATGTGGCAATTTGAAGGCATTCTAGGCTTCCCAGTCAAAAACTTGAAGCCGATATGCATGTACGTCCTCTCACTGTCAGTGGGCATACAACAACTTGAGACAGGCATGGCAACAGGAATCTGTTGTGCTGATACAGTCCAGTAGGAAATGTCTTGAATTGACCCGGACCCGACAACCGGCCTGTTGCCTTGTCATTGTGGCTTTGCCACTTTGTTGTGTCTTCGTATCGGTGGCATGGACGCCCAAATACTTAAACACGTTCGAAATTCGAAAAGCGAACGCATCCTTCGTTTCGCGTTCTCCCCTTATCTCTGTTCTGACGTGATTACTCAAGACCTCCGCACTTTCGAGCAGGTCTGTTTCTTCCCCCTATCGAAGTGCATTACACGTTCTCATCCCATTTCACGACAGCATGACACGTACGTGTACAGTATGCGGTATCCGGACGCATAAGACCTGCACCGGATGCAGATTCACCGCATACTGCTCTACACGATGCCAAAAGGAACATTGGATTCTTCATGTCGTTGAGTGCGATAATCCGGGGCGCGAAATCACCACTGCAGACCGCCTCGCGGCTGGAGTTCTCAGTCCCGGCCTCCTGAACCACAAGCAGACTCTTCTCGACTACTGTCTCCTCCAAGCTTGCGTGACTGACGACCAAGAGCGACTGATCGCAATGTATACAGAGCTATTTCAAGATCTTGGCATTAAGCCCGCCGTCGTTCACAAATGGCGTATTGAGCGGAGGCTTCACGAGGGTTTGGTTCAGGCCTTCAAAGCTGCCGGAGAACGGGCATCTCCAGCCACCCTTGAATGGTTGTCCTGCCATGCCGCAGTCTTCGATTCCGAATACAACATGGAAGACGCCCGGACTATCGCCCATTCCTTTGCTCAGTCGCGAGAACTGGTGGCATGGGTGTACATCGGGATGCCGCAGACGGACACCGTTGAAGACATGGTCCGAACGCGCTCGACCTGGACTCATTCACAGATCATCTGCTTCATGCTCTATGTGGCTTTGCTTACCGCAAACCCTGTCCTAACTATGGGAGACCCATGGGTAGTCTTCGGCTACTGTGTCTTCTTGGATGACGATCCAATAGTGGAGCAACTCGACAGCCTGTATTGCGGGCTCATCAGTCGCTGTACATTTGAAGAATTCCACAACGCGTTCATCACATGTACCCTCCTCGACCTGATGGACAGGAAAGGTCTGCAAGGCGCCAGAAACCAAATGCCCCCCGAGTTTACATCTTTGATGTGCCGATCCACCCGACACCTTCCTCCTATCTGGAGGTTCAAAGCCTACATCGTTTCTCAGAGGATCGAGACCGATCACCACATACTCATCTCATACGGATTTGCCAATTGTTCGAATGACGCAGAACATAATCGTCTAAGACTCCTTTATGCCAAGGCATTCAGAGAGTGGAAAATCTCGGCTTTACCGCTGCAAGTTGCCATGCAGAACAACAGAATTTACGAGTACATTGCCAGCTGTCCTTACTTCAAGGGCAATAAGGCCGAACGCCAATTTTTGCGCCGCATTCTGTGTAGACGGTCGGAACTCAGTGATGAAGATATACATGCGCTAATTGTCAGGACTCGTGCTGGATTTGTTTCTTAGTGGCGAGGTG
Source organism: Sistotremastrum suecicum HHB10207 ss-3 (assembly GCA_001632355.1). Lineage (NCBI taxonomy): Eukaryota > Fungi > Basidiomycota > Agaricomycetes > Sistotremastrales > Sistotremastraceae > Sistotremastrum > Sistotremastrum suecicum. The sequence continues at coordinate 14,574 of KV428097.1, read as the reverse complement.
ATGGTATGCCGGAAGCGCATCGGGGGTTGCATGATATGTGAAGATGAAGGGAGCGTTGGCGTGTATTTACTGCAATGGTTCGCGCGGATGAGATGCCATAGTTCGCTCGTCGAAGCATGTAGAGCCCGAACACAATTCTATATGTACGCATAGCTTTGAGTGAATTCGGAATTTTGAGACGGTACCAGACCAGCATAGTATCACCTGTGATTCATCTCACGGAGGAGGTCTGGGATCATTCGTGTATGATAGATAAAGTGGACATCAACAACCTACACGCGCTACAACGTGTGGCTCTCTCCTTATAGGGAATGGCAGGGGCAGAAGACTTCAGGCTCTTCGTCGGGCTTGATGCAACAAATACCCCAAGCATTCCCATGGCTACAGATGCTTCCCGACATGATTTTAAGTTTGACGATCATCTCCTCCTCCTTCGCTGACCCAGCGCACTGATCCACGCTCGTACAGGTGCAAGCTGCGACCCTGCCAGCGATAGAACACTCACATAGTCCGGTCGTTTTATCTTGTCTGCAAGGACAGCCTGATGATTCATTGCTGCTATCACTGGCAAGCCCAGCTTTAGCGTGAGAATGATGTCCCGAATGATGACTGTCGTTTCCAAAACGGGTGTATTGATGAGAAATATTCTTTCGTCGCAGGGAGTGTCAGTACTCACTGGCTGTGACTGTGGCTCATGGCAAGAAATGGGGAGCAGATGGAGCGGTAGATGTGCCTTTTCTTATCGAAGCAGATCAAGGCTGCCTTACATATCGAAACGGATCTCCCTGCTTCTCTGATCAAAGGCTGCGGACCATGTGATTCGAAGACGGGAGTATTCTGCCAGGGGCATTAATACGAAGGGTTTCCCAGACGCTCGGTCTGGAGACAAGCCTGGACTTGTGATCGAAGCGTCAAAGTAATATCTCAGGACACATGCGCGGAAGATATTATATGTGCCTCTAACATCAATTTGTATGTGTAATCTTGATGTTATGCAGACTACACCGAGCCATATCCATTCCGAATGAGATAGCTTCACTGCAGTGATCGCGATGGATGTGGAAGGATGTAACGTCATTCCGGGACACATGTCTGTCGCACTGTATATTTTATCGCGACACGGGATATCAGCGCAAGCATTTGGGCAATTACTTCAGATGGTGATCATCGCGCTTGAGTGAATTTTTGATCTTCCACACCGACCACTCGTTAATGGAGACCTGAGTAGGGAAATCGGCCTGATCGACTGAGCTTTCGGTTTAATGAGGCCGTCGGTCGTACAACCCTCGAAGTTGCGGATCGGAGAGAACGGCATATGCTTCTTGGAGAGCTTTGAAAATCAGATCTACTCCGTTGCTCTGTTATATGGTCAATACATCAAAGTGCGGATGGGAAAAGGTCGAATAAACTGCTTACCTTGTCCGGATGATGAAGTAGGCATTTGTTTCGATATGCCTTAGTCAGATCACCCAGAGAGAACCTGCGTGATACGCCAAGCAAATCATAATAGTTCATCTGCAGACACTTCTGCAGATCTCCCTTGGCAACTCCCAAGCCATTATTGGTATTGCGTCGAGCATTGTCATCAGGCGCAACCGCTAGAGCCGCCTTATAGTCTTCAACTGCAGCATCGTGGCGACCTAGCGCATTCTGTGCTCTGGCACGCGTCCACAGGGGATAAAATCGCGATGGTCCAAGAGTCAGAGACGCGTTTGCGCTGCTCAAGGCTTCCGCGTATTTGCCGATCTTTGATTACGTAATGAGGTCATGACACGAGCCGAACGTTCAAGATTCTTTACCTGGAAGAAGACGAATGCTTGATTCGAAAGAAATCTGGCCCGCATCAAACCCCCTCTCCCCTCCGCCTCCTCTTCTCCCAGCAATGCGAGGCCTTGATTATATTTCTGAAGAGCTGTGCTGGGATCCTGAGCTTGAAAGGCGCTCATCGCGTCTTGTGAAAGCCGCATCACATCTTCCGAACGACGAAGAAGTGATTTAGCTGGCGCATGATCAGGATCCATTTTCAGAGCGTCGTTTAGAGCTTTCGTCATCGCATCTAGATCAGAATCGGCGAGGAAGATAACCAGGGCACGAAGGGTAAGGTGATCTGCTGATGTCTCATCGAGTAGACTTAAGTTGCTAAAGGCAGCTCTTCAGTATCAAGCTTCGGGATTGGAGAAGACGACTGCGCACCTTAATGCATCATGCCACTTTCTTTCTGCGATATCGGCACGAACAAGCCACGTCTTCCACTCAGGAGCGCCTGGACCTTCGCATGATGACCTGAGCTCGTTGACTTCGTGCCTGACTGTCGTCCATTGCTTATGCTGCTGCGCCGAGTGTAACGTGTTTAGGTGTTCTCGCATTCTAAGTGCCTCCTTCTTGATATCCTGAGCCGAGGTATTTTCAGGCTCGATACCCAAGGCTGCGTCGATACTTTGGATAGCTGACATGATGTCTCCGGTAGCCATATAGGATCGCGAAATCTTCACAAAGAAAGAGGAGGAGGGTGTGGCTCCAAACTTCTGCAAGATCTCGAGATCAGACACTGCCTTGGCGAATTCTTTCAATGCGAGATAGGTATCTGCGCGACTCTCCCACCAAACCAGCGTCATCGGCGCACATGCTATATCGGTTCATTCAGTAAAAATTCCAGGACGACGACGAAACTGATTGTGTGATAACTCACCAATCGCTTTGGTGAAGTATTTCCTGGCCAGACCGTGGTCGCCCTTCTTGAAATACCCAACTCCGATTTTACCGAAATTCTCCGCATCGGCGAGAGCCTCCGCTTTAGTGACTCGAATCCGCTCGTCGACAGCTTTCGACAGAACATCCTTGGAGCGATCTTCGGCGGACGTGAGAGCGGCAAGTTGCTGTTCGATTTGGAGACGGAGCATCACACTCGACTCTTCCGTCGCAGAGTCCATGGGCGCATGTATCCTTCGCGCTTCATCCATGTCTAAGAACGCGCCGACAGGCATACCTAGCTGAGCGTCCAATCAGCGAGTCGGATCGAAATCTTCGGGATGGGAAAGCACTTGTATTGATCTTTCCGCACGGACAGTAAGAAGAGTAGATCTCAAGGCGCCTCCTCGTCCGTCTTCCTCACGGTCCCCGAGAAAATCAATGAGTAGATCCAGCTGCTCCGAATATTCTTGAGTGGTTGTGCCGTTGCTGTTTTGTTCTGTCTGAAGGTCCAGAAGTCGCTTGCATAGAAGGTTCAGGCGGGAATGTAGGATTAGGGTCTTCTGGTGCTGAGGGTCGAGAGCCTGAATGCTATGCATGCATTCGAGGGCTTCCGGGGCATTGAATGTGAGGAAGAAGACCCAAGCTGCTGTATAAAGTGCTTCTGGAGAGGCCTGTTCGGCTTTGCGCGCAAGACTAAACACCAGATTCGTCAGTACGAGCCATGGCAATACGAGATCATAAACGTACCTGAGAGCGGTTTCCCAATCCCGGGATATCACAGCAAGTTCTGTCCGTGCAACGAACAACTCGATAGTCTCTCCGCCTTCACATTGTGAGATGAGATCATCCAAAGCACGAGATGCGACCTCCCACTTCTTCCCTTGCTTCGCCTCGCGATACTCGTCCCATGTATCCGCCATCTTTCGCGCGCTCTCCAACAACTTCGCTCCAACGGGATTCTGGGAGTTATCCTTCAGCACAGTCATTCTGAGATGTTCGCGTGCAGATGCTCCATCACCGATTGCTAACATGCAACGAGCAATGAGCAAGTTGAGATCGACAGGGACTGAATTTGAGGCTAGGTGTAGAGCTTGCGCCTGAGTGCCATCGCAAAGGGCCGGAGTGAACTGTCGAAGTGCTATATGTGCTTCTGCACGTTTCTCCCAATATGCTGCTTCTCTAGGACTGAGTTCTACGCAGGAGTTGAGTGATGAAATAAAGACTTGACGAAAATCACGGCCTACCTATAGCTTTGTCGAGTTCCTTGATAGCAGAGGCATGGTCGTTGACATAGATTAACGATACAGCGGTCGAGTAGTGTTTGGCACTAGCCCGTTGTTCCAGAGCATTCGCCATGCATAGGACGGTAGGGATGAAGCTCGCTCGATATGGTATCAGGCTTCGAGCCGTTTCCCTTGATCTTTGTTATGTTGGAGGCCTCAAATGTCTTATTGAGCTATGCACGAAATCAATAGGAGCCCTATATTGTGGCTGTGAGCCATGGGAACGTAGTGCCGCGATAAGATGATGAACGTTGCTTGTAGAGAGTTGCCGCCGACGCGGCAGCCGAGCGCGCAACGTCGAGACCCTCTACAATACTGAGTGCTCAGTGTTAAACTACTCATATGATGCACTTGCAGTCAGGCTTTGATTATTGAATATTGGAAATCCCCAAAAAGATAGAGTAAAAGTAGAAAAATTTGAATACAGTCAATACAAATGTGATGTCGGCAGGCTGCAGAGCCATTCCTTCACATTATTAATCCAACATCCAAACGAGCTTATTTGAGTAGAGCTTAGAGCTTCGCTTGTTCTCGCAGCCTAGCCTTAGCGACACTTTCCTGTGCAACCCGCTCTCTCAACACCTTCCTCAAAATTTTCCCCGAAGCGCTCTTAGGAATCGCCTCCAGAAATTCGACTCCTCCAGTTAAGCGCTTATACGCAGCCAATCGTTTTGCGATCCACGCTTCGACAGAAGCGACGGTGACGTTTGGGTGAGCTGGTACGACGTATGCTCGTGGATATTCACCGCCATCCCTGATATAACTTAGTGAAGTAGCGCTCCTGTAGGTGGATAGAGATACCGTGGCACGCCTATAACAGCCGCATCTGCGATGTCTTGGTTGAGCAGAAGAGCAGCTTCGAGCTCGGCCGGCGCAACTTGGAAGCCTTTCACCTAAGATAAAATAAGTCAGACATGCCGCTCCTTGTTTGTCAGATGACATACTTTGATAAGCTCCTGCAAGCCGATCAGTACATTGATCATATTGAACGGTGAGACGATCTCACCTTCTTTCGGTCCACAATATAGAACACTCCTCTATGATCAACAGTCGCAATATCCCCCGTCCTCAACCATCCATCCGGCGTAATAGTATTCCTCGTAGCCTTTTCGTTCTTCCAATAACCCTTAAATCGAAACGGCGCCTTCAACCAGACTTCCCCAGGACTATCGTCCGTAATCTCTTTGTCGTCGTCGTCAACGATCATCGCTTCAGTACCAGCAGCCAACTGTCCACAACCCAATCTTCGCCCTTCTTCGTCCCATTCATCATAGTCCCAGATAGCCGCAGCGCACGTCATCTCGCTCAACCCCCATCCTTGATAAACTTTCAGATGCTTAGATCCATCTGGATCGAGAACTTTTTCAACTCCAAGAGCAACGTCCGCCCCTAGTGGAGCGGCGCCTGAGAGAACCTTTTGGACAGACGACAAATCGTATTTCTTCGTTAGAGGAGATTTTACGAGGAGGACGCCGATGGGAGGTGCCATTAGGAGAAAACTGATGCGGTATTTCTGTATGGCTTCGAGGATTGTTGGGAAGGTGAAGTGTTCTACAACGTAGGTTTTGCGGCCCATTCGGGAGCAGTTGATCGAGAATATTGTTAGGCCAACTGTGACGTCATGAGTCATTCTCTGATCGGTCGAAAAATAAGGAGTTGAGTCACTGAACTGGCATGGAAGAGAGGGAGGAACGCGAGGTAGACGGGCTCCGGGAATTCTAAATGTGGATTCTTGCGAACTGCACAGACTTGATCTAAGGTGTATATAGTTGACACGCTGTGAGAGACCGCGTTGTAATGCGTGATCTCGCAAGCCTTAGACAACCCAGTTGTACCGGAGCTATACAGCAACAAAGCTGTTCTGAATATGGAATCAGGGAGGTTGGAGGCCGGTAGACGGAGATAAAATACCTCGAAGACACCTCAGGTAACGTAGTGAGTCTACGCCAGTCTTGTCCTGCGTTGCGAAGCAGATCTTTGACACCTCTGATGTCTCCCTTTGGGCCATCAAGTAGGAAAATCGATTGCTTTGTAATATGAAGTCTTGAGGCAGCAGCAAGCACTACTGGGAGGGTAGTAGCGGATGCGAAGACAACTCGAGCTCCGGAATCCTTAAGTTGGTGTGCCAGTTCTGTCAGGCAAACTTAACGTGGAATGAATCCCATAAAGGAGACTTCTCACCGTATTCCGTATAGGTGGGATTAGACCCAGTGAATATAGCACCGGCACAAATCGTTCCAAACATGCATGCCGGGTAGAGAATATGGTTCTGGGACGCGCAAAGCACTACATCCCCGTCTTTGACTCCTGCTACCTCTCTCAGACCACGTCCAATCTTCCTGGTAAGCTCTCGGAGCGCAAGACCAGTCACGTATTGCCTTGGATCTGCAGCACTGATGAAGACAGGTCGCGTCCGGTCAACCTCGTAGGTCCTATCATCTGGATGGGCTTCGTCAGCTATGCACGTTCGTCAGCCAAATACGCGACTCACCGAAGACCCAGGTTAACAGATCAATGGTGGGGAAGTATGGGGTAATGCGTGGAGATTTGATGGGCATCTTGAATGCTAGAGAGTACCAAGGGCTGACCAGGACTGCTGGGAAGTATCTATACGCCCGGGGGAGCACGGGGCAGCTCAGTCAACCGAAGGGCGTTGGAGCCTCCGACGGTAGGGACGGCATCGCAAGAACCAGGGCAAAGGAAGGCTTCAGAAGGCAGCAACTGATCCAATATCCATGTCATTCAAAGCGAATAACAATATTGTAGCGAGTGTACTCACCCTTTAAGTATTCTTTGTACCCCGCTATAAAGCAGCACATTGCACACCGAACACCGGAGCAGAGGTTGCATTTAACATGCACTCGAAAGGGTTAAGACTCGGTGTTGCAGCTTAGTCAACCGAGACAGCGTCGGGGGTAACAGAAGGAAGGGGATAGGGACTAGGAGACCACCAATGGCATAATTCAGACATTCGCCATGGGAAGGAAAGCAAAGGCGCCGTTACGTGGCAGAGGCTCAGGCTCAGGCCATGCATAAGGAATGTTGACATTGACTTCCAGGGTGATGGCAAAGTTGAGGGCTCATCGGCATCCGATCCGACATCAGGCAATATTTTCAGTATTTCTTGCGACGTCTTGGAATTTATTACCTGTACTGTATAACCATCATGTTAACTCGAGCTCATCTGTAGTGCTACGCTCCAGGATGCTCAAAATACATGATTTTTTGCGGAATAATTGCCATTTATCCCAGCACTGTCGATGAAAAGGAAACTGACAGCAGTCTAGCTACCATCGCCTCACAGAGCTTCCAAGCTCTGCCGACATTGTGTAACAAGGTGCTTGTCTCCAATCTCTTCGTATAACGCCATGGCTTTGCCGAAGCGAGCACGGGCCGTTCCAACATCCTTCGCCAACACGGCGCACTCCGCATACTTGACGTGACATTCGGCCACATAGAAGGACATTTCGGTAGGCTCCAGCATCTCGACAGCAACCGTATAACAAGCCTCCGCCTCTTCAAAACTGCCTTCAGCCGCCATATATTGACCGAGTCGGCGAATCCCACGAGCAGCCTCCAGCAGGTTGTCTTCACGCAGATTGAGGATCAGGGAAGGTATGTAGAACCGCAGAGCTCCCTGTTCGTCGCCGAAGTGTAGATGAGCATCACCGAACAGTGCAAGAGCGCCACTTTCGACCTCTACGGTCATCTCGCCAGGCTTCCGATATTGTCGCCGACACTCGTGCAAATGAGACACGGCGGTGGCGAAATTGCCTCGCTGGATTTCTGCTTGGGCATAATATAAGAGGCAGCGAGAGAGACAATGATATCCCATCTCTCGATAAAGATGCAACGCAGCGTTGAAATGCTTGAGAGCAGTGTCTACGTCCCATTTTCGCAGGGCCACCAATCCCCATGAGTAATGGCAATCGGGCATGTACTCTCGACGACCCAGCTTCTTCCATATGTAGTGAACTTGATCGAAGAATTCTTGGGCTTCGTCGAGTCGGGATAGGTGCAATGCCATCTCGGCTCTCATTTGGGTGGCTTCCGCCGAATCCTTCGATTCTTTGTCGGTGTGCCCTTGTGCGGCAGTCAGCTTCCGCAAATGATAATCCACGGCCTTCCATTGAAAGCGTCCCAGGTATACTTCCACGAGGACAGAATGAAGGCGAGGGAGGATATAATGCTGAGAGGGTTTTGTACAAAGACGCAATGCTTCTTTCGCATACGTGATGGCAGGCCGGAATTTCCGAGTTCTAGCGCACATACGACCAGCTTTGTACAATGCGAGGATGTGTTCCTCCGTCGCGGACGATTTCTCAAGGCTCGCGATCGCTTGCAAACATAGTGCGATGCCTTGTTCGAAATCCCCAGATCGAAAGATCATCTCGCTCAGGCCACTCAGACACCTTCCGATGCGGACATCGTCATCCGGCACCTCGAGCTCTCGATAAAGCTTAGCAGCGAGCTCGAGATGTTCCTTCTTTCTGTAAAAGTCTTGATCAGGGAACCATGCAAAATCTGATACGGCCACGAGACAGTCGGCTTCCAGAGATTTATCACCTATCCGTCGAGCGGCGTCGAGGGCTGCTGGAGCAAGCCCTCGGGAAGCTCCTTCGAGTTGGTGTCCAAGTTCCAAGATAACACGAACAGTGCGATCAATCTCGTGATCGTCGGACAGTGCTTTCATAAATACGACAGAGATGTTGTGAAGTTGTGATTTCAAATTCGTCGACTCCGAGGTTGGTTCCTGAGAGTCCGGCTGAACAGATGTTCGGTGCGCGAAGTTGAGATAAAAGTCATGAATAAAAGCGAAGGTCGAAGATGAAAGTGGATGATGTTGAGCGACGTATTCTCGTATCGGCGTTAGAACGCGGAGCGGCGCCGCAACCCCTGATTGCGTTCCAGTCGTATCTTCGTACACCAACGCGACTTGACGCAGGACGGAAATAGCGCGTCGTACTTCACGCTTATCATGTGACATCGCGACGAGATAGTCTGGGGAAAGACCGTTCGGTAATATAGAAAGGATCTGGAGGACCTCCAAAGCCTTCGGCGATCGCGTCATCCGTTCACTGTTCAAAGAAAGCCAGATCGACCGATCGAGGTTCGACTGCTTATTTTCGGAAAATGTCGGACCCTTAGTGATCATGGCAGTCCGAGCTTCGTTCCATGAAGCGAGCAATTCTGAGCAAGGGGTATGTTGGGCGAGATTGGCAGTGAGAGTTACGGCGAGAGGGACATTGTCAAGGACGTCAAGGAGATTGTCTACATCATCCTCGGGACACTGACATCCTGATACTGTCATGAAAGTAGCTTTCGCCGCCCGCAAATCCAGGCTAGATAATGGCGGCAGGAATGGGTGAGCCCACCTCACGCCAGACGGCCGCTCAGAGCCTCTCATGGTCACCAGGAGTGAGAGACCGGGGATCTCGGACAGGCTAGATAACAGGAGTTCTGCTTCTTCCCTCCCGGCATCATGTTCCCAAGGTGTCTCGAAGTTGTCGAGGACCAAGAAAGATCGGCTGGCTTCGGATACGATCTCCGTTAAATCCAAAATAGTACGGTCCCCTTCACTTTCGATGCCGTAGCACCCAGCGATTCCCGTCAGCACGGCGTTGGCGTTAGAGAGAAACTCGCAGGACAAGAAGCATCTGCTTTCCCCATAAACAACACAAGTGCCGGGGTCATGAAGCAGCGATAGTGCAAGGCTTGTTTTCCCAATGCCGCCAATTCCAAGGATTATGGTGTTTTGAGATTCAGTCGCACAGATGTGGGACTTCAGGAGTTCAATAGGACCGGAACGTCCAAAGAAGACCTGGGGCCTTGGAGGTAGCCGTTTATAGACGGCCTTTGGACGCGTGGACTGGGCTGCGGACTACAGATATTTTAGTGGAAATTCGCAATTGTGTATCTTGACTTACAGTGGTGCTGACATTATCTTGCTGAAGCATTTCGATCTGTTCGGCGTGATTTTCATCCAACAAACGCCTGACTTCCTGGTGGACTTCGGCTTCTCTCGATATAACACGACTGGAGAGCTTTACATTGACCAGACTGAGCTGCGTCTATTGAGGTAGTTAGTATTCAAATTCAGTGCATAATCCGAATTGCAGCAACGCACATGAAAAGTCATGATAGACATCTCCAGATCTTCCTCCAAGTCTCTCGTGACTGTCTGGTCATCGTTGAAGGTGAGCATTCTCCTGAATCGACCGCGCCCAAGCTTATGCTGCACATGTTTTGCAATTTGATCCAGCGATCTGAGTAACGCATCAGTGTATCGAAGAATCAGTGCTTCAGAGCGGCTTACCTCATGAGCTTACCGACAGCATCGATCAGGTGCTCGTCCGGGTTATCGTACGCCTTCCACGGTTCCAGGATAGCCCATACGCTCTCTACGACTTTCTCGCGTAACCGCTCTAGGTTTCGATCAACTGCAGTCTTGCCCTAGGCATAGATTAGATATGAACGTCGAGCGAGTAGGCGTATGCCAAACCTGGCCGATCTGACAGACGATTATCAGCACAAGATCGTCAAGGATACTGCACAACAGACATCGTAGATCATCATTGCCGTCCTGGCTATCGTCCCCACATAAGGAGAGTTATCCAAATCGGCCAGCGTCCTGAGGCCTTGTAACGCTCCAGCGATGTACGCATCGAGGTGTGGGGGATGTGGCATCAATGGACTCCCAGGCATCGTCTCGCTTGATCAAAGATAGCAATAAGAGAATTTTTTGACACCTTTGCTGAGGCGATTGAGGATCAAGGAGCGATGGGCGAGAGGAACGCGCCCGTGTGTCGGTTCTCCACGCTCAATGCTATATAAGACGAAGAACCCTGCGGGACGGGGAAACAGGCACCGTGGCATCGCAAAGTGCGAGCAATACAGTAGGTTCATGCATTTGGGAGCAAAACATGAGGCGTATCGCCTCTAGAAGATCTCCGGTTATCGTCCTGGATCCAGAAGCTAGACGCAGAAGCCTGGGAGTGGATAGGTCATCATCTGACCCAGTGGGTTGATATCGGTGTTGGACGCTTCAAAAATCCAGTTGAAGCGGTGAAAAGAGACCATTGTAGGAGCTGGTTGAGATTTCATAGCTGACCATTGACCTTGGGAGGCTGCAGACGTTTTGTCAATTTCGTCGAGAGAGGGCAAGACGAACTAAAACGGGAATTGCCGGTGCTCGGCAAATCGGCAGCATCAGGAACTGGCTGCTGTTCCTGGATGTTGATCGATGCTACACCTAGTGCTATGCACCTGCTCTTGTCGTCTATTGAGTGATAGTCCGGGTGGCCAAGGAACTGCGTACTCGTGGACCCAAATTTCAGAAATGGAGAAGATGGCGTCGGATTGGCTATTAAATTTCCTGTGGGATGCGATCTTGGTCTCTGAGGAATGCGGCTCTGATTAGCTTTCTGGAGCTCAACAAGTGTTCAGAATCGTTGAGTCAGTACCTGATTGTTTATAATATGGTCTGCTCTCAATCCGTTCTCGAGCGCAGGTACGAGAATCCAACCCTTACTGCGGTCGACCTCGGCAAGGAGAAACATGAGGCATATAGTTGAGCGATGCGATAAACATGCACGGGCCGATTAGGCAGCTCAGCTGTCCTAGCTCCAGTGGTCGGAAACAAACAGGAGTATGATCGCTTAAATCGACCATGGCCTGCATAAGCTGAAGATTCAGTACCAGTTATGGAAGGGCTATGCAGGAAAGACGTCACTCGCCTCCCCTGCACGTGCCATCCTGTGCCAGGAAAGCTCGGGATGATGTGCCTTCCCTCCGACAGCGATCGGTCGATAGAGTCACCTTCGTTCAGTGAAGCGCTCGAGTTGGGTAAATTCCAGGATGGAACTCTGAAAGCATTAGTTGCCAATAGCCTTGACACCGGCGCTCATTCTGTCCGAGTATCAATATTCTGAAGTTTTTTTTCAGGGGTGTTTCAAGTTCTTACACCAAGTCGTGACTGATGAGAATTACATGTAAGTCAGATGAATTAATAACTTTAGTATGTTGAACTCACAATGCTTGCTTCGCCACAGTCATAACTCAAACACATCCGCAGAGTCCCAGTCTCTCAGACCGCGGGAAGATTGATTTTACCATAGTCGTATGGCTGCCCCCTTAGATTCATCGTCAAAAATACGGATTCCCTCATTATCAATTCTAGGTTCAGTGTGCAGATGCGATATCAACGCTTCCAGCTTGCAGACTGACGAAAAAAGCTCACCTCCGTGCCAATGTTAAGTACCCAGGATTATATGCTGTATCGATATTGGAACCAATCACTTGATCCTAAACGCTTCCAGTTGGATTCGATCATCTACTTCGTTCAATGAGTCGCGCTCCATTAGTTCTATAGGACCGCAGATTTTGGGTTCGTTTCACTGGCACCGCGGCGACGATCTCACTGGCAACGATGTGTCTTCCTCCGTCTCGATGCCCCGATAATTATCGATACGAAGGACCGACATTGCACTCTGTCAAGACAGACCCGAGTAGTAGATGAAAGAACGAGGAAGACCATGGAAACCACCACCCCGAGAAGCCCGAGCTCGTATTCAGTAAGGATGAATCTCCGCTCATAACTTCATCTGCTTCGCTCATACACCGTCTTGTTCTCTACAAACAGCTGCCCGTTGGGACCGCGTAACCATTGTACCGATTGGGAAATTTAGTGGCAACTTGTGACGCTGTGAACCACGGAATCTTCCATTTGTCGCACTCACATCAAAGCGGTAAGCGAACGAATCTGATTCATGTTTTTATATACGACTCTATCGCATTCAACAGCACTCCAACGATCCAAAGGTCTCTATCTCCGCCTGTGCCCTGTCGACCTCGAGAAGTTTACAGAGCCCTGCCATGGGAAGTTCAAAAGAAATTGTCTCGTTGAATGCCTTTGAGGTCTCGATGTGATTCAATCAGAGACTCCGACACGGTCATCTGTAGAAGGCACTGGTATATCTGAGTGATCGATGAAAGCACGATGAGGACCATGGAAACGACGACCCCGAGAAGCCCGAGTTCGTATTCAATAGAGATGAATCTCCGCTCATCTCGCTATCTGCTTCTTTCGCACACGATCTTGTCCTCTAAAAACAGCTGTGCGCCTACATTGTGAAACCATTGTACGGATGGGGAAGTTTAGTGGCATCTTGTGAACCTCGGAATCGTTCGCATGTCGCACTCACATCAAATCAGGAAGCGAACGAATATGATCTGTGTTTTCATATACGACTCTATTGCAGAATCCTAACGCTCTTTCGTATCAAAGGGATCTATTTCCGCCTGAGCCATGTCGACCTTGAGAAAATCATTAGGGCATGGACGCTGTGTAGAGCCCTGCCATGGGAAGTTCAAATTGAATTTTGTTAGATCATTTCGGGGCAGCCACCATTGTTGATGTTCGAATGAACGACATATTTCGACGCCAGCACATGTGTATTCTCATGGACAACTCTCGAATTAGTGTATCGTGACTTTGAATATAGCCGCACATCGCAGTTCGGAGTAGCTTACGTAAAGCGTGGGCATTTGGACCTACCAAGTACCTACCACTCTCAAGCTTCCGGCAAGCGCCGGTTCCCACTCGCGCTCACTGCTCTCGTCAACGAGGACGATATTCAGATCATATCACGCCCTCTCTTTTCTATAGCTAAAATTTTGGCTCGACCTATACATTGAGCTTTCGACGTTAACTAACCCCTTTAAAACTAGGTATATCCGCGATAGAATATCCGCCACTCATCTTGGTATGCGGAAAATCGCAGTAATCCATGGTCGTAATTGGATATCGGTCAGTCCAAGGATTGGGATCTCACTAATTTTAAGGTCACGTTGAAATTCTGATTCGAAGATAAAGCCCTTTTGATGAGGGTCGAGATCTTCGAATCTTTCTATGACCACCGTCTACATGGCTAAAATGTCTGCCCTATATGAGGCTAAGTCGAACGAAAGCAACCAAAAAAGTGGTTTGTATTTTGCTTACTCTTGATTACTTACGGATCAAAGAAAAAGCGGTGAACCCTCAACCGTAAATGATCAGGCTGCATCGCCGAAGATTTCTGGTGAGAAGCCTTTCAATCTTCGCGAACATCCAGATTCAAAGTCCTAACAAGATCTTGTTTTTTGAATTAGCGTGGTCCGTGAACGACACCTTTTTCGACGAGTTTGTGTGACGACAATCATTGTCCACACGGCCCTGGAGGTGGCGCAGTTAATGGAGACCCGGCAACAATCTCTTCTTCCACGATCCGTTGCAATCGGATCCTCCGAGTCTTGTTCTTGTCTGTCGGATTCTGTGGGTCCTCCGAGACCTTCTGAACTTTCTGATAGCCGGCCCTGTGCGAGGAGATACGCCGAGGGTAAATTATCTCCGAAAACAGCATGGCGCAAGATACGAACATCGATCGCAATTCTGAATTGAGAAACAAGAGTCTCATGACTTCTGTCGCTATCAGTTACGAAGACAATAGTGCGGTCCTCCGGTCAAAGCGCCCGCTAAGGTATTACGGCAACTGCTTCGGAGCCTCCTGGCGGTGCTTTCGCTCAGCCTCAGAACGATCGATCGATACAACCTTGGTGAATC